>PVIA01001305.1:0-293764 GCA_004024845.1 Tonatia bakeri | reverse complement strand
GGGAAAGGGAGGGAGGGAGGGAGGGAGGAAGGAAGGAAGGAAGGAAGGAAGGAAGGAAGGAAGGAAGGAAGGAAGGAAGGAGGGAAAAGAGAACTAGGGATTATATATCAAATGCATATCAAACTGTTTTACCATCTTCATTCTTAAACTCTCTCCTAAAAATCTAAGCAATGATGCAGCTGCCTCTACAGTCTCAGTCTTTCCTCTTTCTGGACTACCCCAAGCTACACTCCTTTATCAGGCCATCTTGAATTTTTCTTTTTGTATTAGTTTGCTAGAGTCACCATAACAAAGCACAACAAACTTGATGGCTTAAGCAACAGAAATTTATCTTCTTACAGTTCTGGAGACTGTTTAAGTCTGATATCAGTCAAGATGTTGGTTTCTTCTGTGGCTACCTTATGTGTTTCTTCACTTGGTCTTCCCCTCTGCATGTCTGTGTCCTAATTTCCTCTTCTTGTAGGACACCAGTCAAGTTGTATTAGGGACAACCTTAATCATCTTATTTTAATTTAATTACCACCTTAAAGGCCCTACCTCTAAAATATGGTCATATTCTGAGAAATTACTAGAAATTAGACTTCAACATCTGGATTTGGGGAAAGGGGGAAAAGGTCAGCCCTTAAGATTTAAACTTGCCCTGTAGCTAACATTTACCAGATATTTTCTGTTCTTTTCAGAGACTTTCTTTTTTTTCCAGTGTAGGTCTTATTGGCTTTTGACTTCACAACTTTTCACAGCTTATTACTTTTTATCATGATGGGTATAAAAATGACCCAGGAGTCAACCTGATAAAGCAAAAACTCTTTGGGGCACTTCTTTGGCAAGTGAGAGTGAGTAAATATGAATGTTCATGAATTCAAATTTTTCCTATCACATCTTACAATACAAATAAATTTTAAAATAATTTAAAATAGGTCTTATAATAAAACATCTCATTGAAATCCAACATTTATAGTAGTAATCCATGTTAAAGTTGGCAGTGACTGTCTTATTAAGGATGTGAGCTTAAGGATGTGAGCAAAAACTGAGGACAGTATGACTTTCACTTTTCCTCAGGCAAAGGTTTGTTTTATTTTAATTTCAAATCCAGAGTAGAAAATAGACTAAACAGTTATAGAAATGGTATTTCTTTACTACATGTAAATTCCTTGCAAACACATAAGATTACTAGAAAGAAAATTGCTAGATCAAGATTATTTTGTTTACACATGCATCATGTTCCAGAGAGCTTAGTGTTATATTTGCCTGTACCTGGTGCCTGAAGGTGGTTTAAGATCTGGACAAAAACAGCTCATTACATTACTGAACAGGCCCCTGACCTTGAGTAGCGCTGCCCAGGGCCAGTGGCAGTGTGTGGGTTCTTAACTTCGTGAAGGAAAGATTTCACAACATGAATCCAAGTGACTATGAGGATACATTTATTAAAGCTGGGACAGTGAAACAAGGAAGCACTTAGCATAGATGAAGCAACGGGGCAGTCTGGGATGGCTGCCTTAGCCCACTGGGGATTTAGAGAAAAGGGGGCTCTGAGGACAGGTTCAGGGAATCAGCCTGGGATAAGCTGCCAGCTGCCTATCCAGAAGATGCTTACCTGTGGGGAAAGAATTTGGGGGAAGAAGAAGGAAAAGGAAATGGCTCTGCTGCTCCCCAGAGGGAGAGCACTGGGTCCTTTGTCTTGAAGCTTTTATCTCTTTTTTTGCAGGAAGGAATCTTAGGGAAGGTCTCAATGGAAGGTTCCAGCAAGAATATTCAACAGTTCTCCAGGTGTGCCCTTTAAAGGTCATGGTCTCTACTGATCGGTCAGTGAGAGAGTAGGGTCTTTAGTCTTTGCAGTTGGTCCTGGCATCACCAGCTTGGTTTTACTGCTTCTCTGGTATGGAGCTGAAACACAACTGAGACCTAGATGTTATCCCCTAGGTGTTATCTTCCGGGAGGAAAGGCCAGGGGAGGAAAGGTTATCCTGAGGATGAGGTTCTTATTTTCCCCGTTTTGCCTCCTGCTAGGCACTTGGGACCTTCGGCCCTGGTGAAGATCTGCACCTGGCTATAAATTGCTCAGTTATTTATATTTGTGTGTTCAGCTATTTGTCTCAGTTTCCCTATTCTACTTGCCAAAAAATTTTTCTAGCTTCTTATTATTCTCTTAATTAGATAGAGAGGATCCCTGATATTTCTTTTATTAGGAGCATCTGCTACTGAGCTGCCTACCAGGAAAAGAATTCACTTGTCCGGGAAGCACATTGTACCCTCCAAGTGGAAATACCTTTTGAAAAGAAACACCCTAAAGATTGAAACCAAGAACCAAACAATGAGGTGAGAAGTATAGGATATCAATTTACAAAATACTTAAAACGAAGAGAGAGAGAGAGAATGAGAGATCTAAGACCAGTTGTTAATATTTTTAAGTTAGTATGAATTTCTTTTGTAAGAGATATTCACCATTATTCTTTTTATTTAATAAATAATTTTCCAAGGTCTGCCTGATTATTGCTAAGTAATCCAAAGCTTTCCATTCCTTTATTTCTTTCCAGTATGAATTTTTAAAAAGAGCTCAATGGCTCAGACCCTTCAGAATCATCATTAACTTACCACTCTTTATTTATTAATGTTTCTTCCTCACATCTTTTGCTCCCTTTTCTCCAAAGTATTTGTAAAATATTCTCTTCAAACCCTTTGGCAACCATGAATTATTCCTGCCTTTTTTTCTAGTACTGAAAAACTACAAAAACAGTAGCATCATTTCATTGTATTTTCTTTCCTTTTGTCCCATTTTCAATATCAGCTTTAATTATAATAAAAATAGAATCATAGTCAATTTTTCATAAAATAATACTAATGACTTAACAGTATAACTTGTTATAATATCCATATATTTCCAAGCTGTTTGAAAAATACAAACATATGACCATACAATTTATGATGGATATATCTGCATGTATATAAATTTATATAAAATAGTATATTCACAGGTTGTTGGTGACACTGTACACTAACATTAGCAACATGTACTAGAAATTTTTGACAAAGTATGTAAAACAGATATTATGTTAATCTCTCTTAAAATATGTGTGTATTTACTGGAATGGAGGCATAGGCCACCTATATTTCCCTTCTAAGTCGAGGTACACCTTCCCCCAATTTCTGGGAATGTTTACTGTGGATGTGTTTTAGCTAATTCACTCTCAGGGACTTGTCCTCAGCTGGAAAGAATATTTTTATTCAAAGCCACATCTCTCTCCTGGAGGTCAGCATGCATCCAGTGACTGATTGATATTGGGATATAAACTCCTGGTGCCCTTGCCTCAAGTTGAAAACATTCTGAAGTCCTGTCCCATCTCTGAGCATCCACCCAGCCCATGGAGACCCTTGGTACAATCGTATCTTCTCTCTATCCAGTCTTGCTTCTTTCACTCTTCCACATATGTGAATCCTGAAGGTAGTTCCTTATAAATTTTCAGCATAAAAATTACAGCCTTATCATCTAATTCCCAGGCAAACCACCATAAAAGTGTAGGCCTCAAGGATGGTTCAAGAAAGCAGACTCTAACATAGGATTTTTGACCTGGATCGCTTGCCACTCAAGTGTAAATTAAGACCTGATTAGTTGCAGGTTGTTCCATTCAACTGTTAAATTTTGCCAATTGTTAACATCTTATATTTGCCATAAGAGATGCACTGGCAGGTAAAATATTTGCTTTTTTTAAGTTCCTTGGAAGTGCAAATTATAAGAACAATTATATCTTGCTATTTCTTGCTAGATGCCATTCATGTACTAGAACAAGACATTAAAAAGTAGAAGGTGGTTAATCACTGAATAAAAGTAAGTGTTCAAGGCAGAAGTCCTTTTTTGACAGCATAAAAAGAGACTCTTATGTCCTATAACAAGAGGGTAGAAAAACCTAATGGAAAAGTTCATGACAATTATAAAGAAGAATAGAGTTCCAGAGGAGAGAAATCTAATGAATTGGACCAGGGTGTAATTATAAGAGTAGCAAAGTTCAGGCAAGTTTAATTCTTTGTTCCCTGTACATGAGTCATGTTTGCTGTGCCAACCTTGGTTGGGAAAAAGTGAGGTATTAAGACCAGGCTTGAAGACATCTATTTCACCGCACTCAAAAGCCATGAGGTTTCAGACTCCACTGAATTCTCTCTGGACTTGGAAAAGGGCTTTCCTTACTGTCAGAGGGTAGAGCTACCTTCTCACTTTAAGATATAGAAGTCTCCACCTTTCAAGAAAACATGTGTACCCTTTAGGATCAATCCACACCTCCCATCTTTGCCAACCACCAATTACCATAGCCAAGTCATAACATAACCTCAGGAAGTTCTAGACACTCTTCTACAATATAGGTTATAGCACTCTGGCAACAATCTCAGGAAACAATATTAACATGCTGTTCTTAGAAGTACGGGAAAAGTAATGGCCTACAGTGCCAGGGATGTCCAAATTTTTGGCATCTCTGGACCACACTGGAAAAAGAAGGATTGTCTTGTGCCACATTAAATACACAAACACTAAAACTGATGAGCAAAAAAAGATCTTAAGTAAATTTACGATTTTGTGGTGGGCTGCATTCATAGCCATCCTGGACCACATGTGAACTGCGGACCATAGGTTGGACACCCCTGGTACACTAGGTTAATAGACCTGCCTGTGGCTGACACCGAAAGAAAGCATCAAAAAGCTCAGGGAAGTAGGCATGTGAAAGTGGATATATGATATAAGGCTGAAAATTTTACCAGTTGCCTTTGTATTTCAGAAGAACCTGAATGGCACCTCATTACCAACATGGTAAGGAACACACTAGTTAGAAAACACTAGCATTAGTCTAAACCTCAACACTTGCTGTCCCCTGTAACAGGACCAATGGTAAAAGACACTGATATAGAATTAGGCTCACTGACAGCAATGGAGATTGCACGTCCCCTCCTTTGCTTCTTACCCCCATAAGAGATGCCATGTGGTAGTATTTAACCATCGGAAGCAAGTATAGTTAATATCATCCTAATGAAAGGCAATGCTGGGCTTGAAAGCCAAGAAAGCATAATTGCAAGAGGGTATGGATATGGCTAATAGAGCACAGAGTTTCTAGGGTCAAGGAAGTTGAACAGCTATTGAAGTCTTGTTTGATTTATACAATCAAGAGGGGAGGAAGAGATATAGAGGGAGAGGAAGAGGAAGGAGGAAAGAGGAAAAAAGGAAAAAAATTATCAGGAAACTGAATCTTATTGTCTTAAAGTCATGATCCTTTGCCAAGTTTATGGACCTATGCCTATTTCCAGACCCTGACTGACAGAATGAAATACCAAGTTCTTAGAAGGAAGAAACCAACAAAACCACATCAAAAAATATATGGCCCATGCTCTGTGACATTTCCACTGTTGCACTCTCTAACTTTTACATGTGGCCACATGGAGTGCAAGCTCATATCACCAGATGATAGAGGAGAAAATGAGTGCAGGGTAAATGGATGCAATCTGGCTTCCTCACCCAGGTGTCTGGGTAACTAAGGGAAGTAGTTTTCCCATAACCTTGAATGGACCTGATAAGTAGTGTTCTCATAGCCTTGAGACTGGGTCTGGTAAACAATTCCCACAATATGAAGTGGGCTCATATGCACAGAATCATGCTATGTTACATAATTTTTTGGCCCTTTGCCAGCTTTCTTTGCCTCTGGTACTTCAGTAGGCAGGGGCTTCTCACTAGGGAGACACACAACTTGCAGTGTGCTTTGTTTGCCCACCTGTGAATAAAGGCACGTCAAGCATCCCCACAGCTCCACACATTTTCTTCCATCTGCCTGAATACTGTGAACCTGTCACGCTTTAAATGGCTGCAACACAAAAAGCTAGCTTTGTTCAGAGATAGATTGGTCCCATATGTGAATGTGAGTGAAATGTTCTGTTGCTATACTTGTTGTCCCACTGAAGACAGCAGTAAGGGGTATTTCTTAATGATCAAAGCATCAGGTGGTAGTTTAGTCATCACTTTATATAGAAAGATAAGTAGCCCAAGGTGAAAATATTTAAGGACACATGAAGTGACAAGTGGTGTGGCTGGTTGATCCAGGCCTGGAAAAAGAAACATCTGAAAATTAGGCATAAGATGGTACAGAGAAGAGTTGATGGCATTATTGAAGTGGGCACAAAGGAAGAGGCTTTTTGTAGTTTTTATTAGTTCCCACCAAAGAGTATCCACTACAGAAAGGAAACTAAACAGGAAGACAGAATTGCTTGACTGCTAATTCTGACATGATCAGCCAGCCTCTGTCATTGTCTACTGCAAATCAATCACAATAAATTCATGAAAGACTCATGGAAGTAAAGATATACATGAGACCAACTGCATGTTTCCACTCAGCAAAGCTAATTTAGCTCCTATGTTGGGGGCGGGGGCTCTGCCCACAGAGCTTGGAGAGGAAAGTTGGCCAGTCTCTCAGAGGAGAAGGACATTGCATCTGTTCCTCAGTGGGCTTTTATTGGGTTTAGTTTGCATAGGAATACAGGGCATATACGTAAAGCTCATCAGTCATTGTCAGGTAGTAATGATCAAACAATAGATAACATTCAAAGAACCATGAGGGCTTATTCTGAATCAGGGTCAGATAGTCAAAGAGCCATAAAACTTTGGGAAACAAACTCATTCTATGCTTGGATGCTTATCATTTAAATTGAGGGTATTCTTAGCAAAGCAGTTTTCATAGGACTTTATGCATTCTTTCTTAGGCCTGATTGCCCCTGGAAACTGCCCATTCCAGCACAAGCCATACCCATCTCTGCTGTTGTTTCAGGCTTAACATCAGGTGGGGAATGCTAGAAGCCAAGAGATTAGGAGACTTTCTACAGACAGAATGAGGACCCAGACTATGACAAAGCCTTGGGGTGAAGGTCCATCACCCCTTTTCTATAGTCCCCTAAGTCCTTCCCTGATGGTCTCTTCTCGACCATGCCTGTCTTAGGTTGTCCCTCTCTTGAGAAATCTTACCTGTCATTGGCTAACCAGTCATCCACATGGGGCCAAGCAGGGTGAAGTAAACGGGGCAGAGGCTGTGCTCCTGCTGGAAGCATAAGTTTTGTTTCCTTAGTGGCCTATGATCCCAAGGTCTTTTTACTCAGCCTTAACCATGAGGGGTTACAGCTTCTGAAACCAGGCAGGGAAGTTCCCAATGCTTCTACTATTGTTAAATATCCAACTTTCCAGCCACAAAAACCAACACTAAGTCCTAACATGGCATCACATCTAAAGAAAACAAATCAGTTATTTGGTAACACATTGATTACATGCGACTTCTTCTACCCTGAAAAATCCAAGAGATAATTTTGAATAGAAAGAGTACATAATCTAGGGTATAGGTCTGCCTTTTCTAAATCACTATTTAAATACCTTGACAGCATTAAATTAATTGAAAGACCCAGCATGACACTGCATTAGACAAAGGTGCTGATGTGTAGAAAAGAGGTGCAGTAGGAGGCATATGACCATTGAATGCCCTGGTCTGATACCACACTTCCCAGCAGCTCTTGATTTGCTATGTCCTCAGGGGATAGAATATATATATACACATATATACATATGTATGTATGTATATATACATATACAGGGATAGAATATATGTGTACATATAGATATATATTCTATAATGTATATACATATAATACATATATTTAGATATATATTCTATAAGGGATAGAATGTGTATATACATATATGCATATGTATGTATGTGTGTCTATACATATACATATACATATACATATACATATACATATACATATACATATACATATACATATCCAGGAACCATGCTTTGGAGGAGGAGTTAAAATCCTATATATAATTTCATCAAATGTTTACATTTTTATTTTAAGAAAAATTAAGTAAATTCCCAATGTTGAAACACATAAACAAATGAGTAAGAATTTCACCTTTGATCTACTTTGACTTACTATTTTTTCTTTCCACCACAAATCACTGCCTTTTCATATTTGTACATCGATCAAAGGACTGAACAAACAACAGTAGTAAATAGTCTCTCAGGAATAGGTGATGAAGTTTGCACTTTAAAGCCTTATTTGTATACAACAAAGTTCACATTCTGAAATTAACCTAAATATTTACCATTAGGGAATTAGTTGTATAAAATATGGTATATACACATGATACATGAGCATGCAACCATTTAAAAAAATATTTGATTGACTTACCCAGGTTATAGTTAGTAAGTAATAGCATCTATCCTAGATCATGGATATTTGCTATCCAATCTAATGAGCTCTCCACCAGGTAGCTCTGGACTGGTTTTCATGTTTCTCCTTAGACATCACATATCAGCACCATTCTCTTCCATCCCTAATCCATGACATGCCATTCCAAATTAAGTATTTTAAGTTGACAAATGTAATCAAGTTCTGATTAGTAATAGTTATACGTGAATATAATTCACAAGTAAATTTCATCTCTGCTATTTTTAAGTACTGATTCATTTTTTCATTTTGTTTTTTAAAGTACATAATGGCATGAAATAATAATCACCATATAACCATATGTAAAAAATAAGAACAAATAAAGTATATGGTATGGTCTCATTTATAAACATATAAACACTGAATATTAAGCATAATATGATGAACTTCCATGTACATTTTATCTTTTCTTGTACTTTTCAATATTTTTCAAATAGTTTTACAATTTTGTAATCTGAAAAATAAGAGCTATATTATGACAAAAATAAAGAAAAGTAGGCAAGAAAAAGTTAATAAATAACAAGTTAAAAAACAAGTTAAATAATAGAAAGCCCTACCCAAGATCTCTTGTGTACATGATTTGAAACATTTTAAAGACATTTTTGGGAATGGCGCTACTTTGTTGAGCATATTTCTATAATCTTCAAGTGAATTGGAGTAAATCACATTTCTCTTAAATAAATGCTAGCAAAGTAGCTCTCCAGGGAACACAATTTCTTCAAAGTAAAAACAAGGGCCCATTAGGACTTACATAAAAAAAAAAAAAGTTGGTACAATAGGTCAAATGTAAGCACAAATTGTTTCCAAGCCCTGATATTGCCTCTTTTAATCTCACTCCTCTCTGTTCTGCATTAGTTTACCAATGAAGTGAAAATGAATATTTGTCACACTCTTTCTCAATTAACAAGAAGTTAGAGCTCCACCAAAATATATAATAAGAAATAAGTGAGGACTTAAATGAGGCAATTTTACTTAGAAAGTCTCTTTGGTTCATACTTTTCATTCTGTGTTCTACTCAAGTGATACAGCTACTTCCTTGAATTCTAGCTCAATTGACATAAAAAATAATACAGGGGACACAATGTACGATAATTATATGCATTATCTTTTCTTAAAGATTTTATTTGTTTATTTTTAGAGAGAGGGGAAGGGAGGAAGAAAGAGAGGAAGAGAAACATCAATGTGTGGTTGCCCTTGTGTGCCCCTCTGGCCTGCAACCCAGGCATGTGCCTGACTGGAAATTGAGCCTGTGACCCTTTGGTTCACAGGCCAGCGCTCAATCCACTGAGCCACACCAGCCAGATGTGCATTATCTTTTTATGTGATGATACTTTGTAGGAGCTATTATCAAAGGTCTCAATCACTTCCGGTTTCACCCTACCCCTTACATGCAGTTAATTATTGCAGTAGTTTTGCTCATCTGCATAGCTGACAAGTTTTGATATGCCAATAAATACTCTTTGTTACCTGAATAACTACTTTCAAGTTTAAAATAACTTTGAGGTTACTGCCATATTAAAATAAACCATAAAAATCAGAAGGCAAGAAAGTGCTTGTTTAATGTCTATATATTTAATGAAATTTTAGCATACCAGTTAGTTTCACAACAAAATTCCATTAACACAGTCAAAATAGGATACACTTTAAGGAGTGTTCCTTCATAGAGGGTTATTTACAAAGAGTGCAGTAACCTAGAGTTATTAGTTAGCTAGGGCAAAGGGAGGAGGAAAAAGACTAGTTTCTATTGTGCAATAGGACCTGGAAGGAATCCTATTGAATTAACAGCTTTGGAAGGAATGATTTCCCTCATAAGTGGAATCTAATGAACAAACTGAACTAACAAGGAAAATAGAGAAACACTTGTAGATGGAGATCAGATGACTGACAGTGGGGATATAAGGGGACTAAATAGTAATGAAAAAAAAAAACAATAATAAAATTTTCAATTGAAGGGCACAGTCAACCCAAAGCATCCTAGCAGGCCCAAAGTCAGGTTAAATATCCTGACCTTTGACTTCCTGCTATGGTTACCCATTTTCAAAACCCAATCTGATACAGAGGACACAATCCAAAAAGTTCATAATCTAAAAAGTTCAGCTCGTCAGGACAGAGAACAGGGAATGATGAAATGTGTATCTAAGGGGACCAACCAAAGGAAAACATCCCACACAGTGAACATTCTTTTCCTTCAATTTGAACATAAAAATATAATGATAATAATCATAATAATAATAGTTTATATTTGGGTAGATCTTTGTTTGATTTACATGGATTTTCAGGGAATTCAGACTACCTTTTTTTATGATGTCTCCACCTAATACAATGTGATATGATATCCAGAGTGGAATTTAATTTTCTGGGTGCTTGGCAATTGAAAACCTCCTAGATTTCCAAGAATAAAGTCAGGGAAAAAATGTGTGTTTCATATTGTACATTTGTTTAACTAGCTTAAAAAAAAACCTATATTTTTATGGTATAATTTTAATTGCTTTCAATATTTTTCATGTTCCTATTTAGTAAAGCAGATATATAAATTTTTCTGTGAAAAACAATAGTTCCAAGCTCCACTCTCCTCAATTATCCCTCTCTAATAGAGTTTGTTATCATATTCACTTTAGATAACATTCTTGTATTTTGATTGTCAAATTTTTATTAGCTTTCCAAATCTAAAACTGCTAGACCAGGTACCTAAAACAGCAGAAATTTATTTTTTCACAATTCTGAAGACTGTAGGTCCAAGATCAAGGTATTGGTAGGTTTGGGTTCTTCTGGGGATTTCTTTCCTTGGCTTGTACAGGACCACCTTCTCATTATGTCCTCGGACACTTCTCACTCTATGTCCTAATATCTCTGCTTAAAAGGACATTGATGATATTGCATTAGGGACCAACCATATGGTCTCTGTTTACCTTAATTACCTTTTTAAAGGTCCTATACCTAATTACAGTCACATTCTGAGGTACCAGAGATTAGGACTTCAACTATGAATTTTGAAGGACATGATTCAGCCCATAACAGATATTCTCTATTTGCATTTTATTAATAAAGGAGATAGGATTGCCTATTTTTTATTTACCCAGTAGCTTCACCCAAGCATTCTTTCTACTTTTTCATGGATTTAATATAGTTATATTATAATATGCTTAAATCAATATTAATGTTCATATTTTTTATTTTTAACTTTAATATATTTTATTGATTATGCTATTACAGTTGTCCCATTTTTTCTCCCCTTTATTCCTCTCTACCCTCTACCCACCCTCCCACCATCATTCCCCCATTTTAGTTCATATCTATGGGTCATACATATAAGTTCTTTGGCTTCCCCATTTCTCATACTATTCTTAACCTCCCCCTGTCTATTTTGTACCTACCATTTATGCTTCTTGTTCCCTGTACCTTTTCCTCCATTTTTCCCCCTCCCCCTCCCCACTGATGACCCTTCATGTGATCTTTATTTCTGTAGCTCTGTTATTGTTCTAGTTGTTTGCTTAGTTCATTTTTGTTTTTGTTTTTTCATTTTGGTTGTTGATAGTTGTGAGTTTGTTGTCATTCTACTGTTCAAATTTTTAATCTTCTTATTTTTCTTAGATAAGTCACTTTAACATTTCATATGATAAGGGCTTGGTGATGATGAACTCCTTTAACTTGACCTTATCTGGGAAGCATTTTATCTGCACTTCCATTCTAAATGATAGCTTTGCTGGATAGAGTACTCTTGAATGTAGGTCTTTGCCTTTCATGACTTTTAATACTTCTTTCCAGGCCCTCTTGCTTGCAAGGTTTCTTTTGAGAAGTCAGGTGATAGTCTCATGGGAACTCCTTTGTAGGTAACTATCTCCTTTTCTCTTGCTGCTTTTAAGATTCTCCCCTTATCTTAAATCTTGGGTAATGTCATTATAATGTGCCCTGGTGTGTGTGTCCTAGGGTCCAAATTTTTGGGGGCTCTCAGAGATTCCTTTTTGGAAGTCTATTTCCTTTGCCAGATTGAGGAAGTTCTCCTTCATTACTTTTTCAAATAAGTTTTCAGTTTCTTGTTCTTCCTTTTCTCCTTCTGGCACCCCTATGATTCAGATGTTGGAATGTTTAAAGTTGTCCCGGTAGTTTCTCAGCCACTCCTTTTTTTTTTTTTTTTTAATTTTGTTTATTCATTCTGTTCTGGTTGAATGTTTCTTTCTTCCTTTTGCCCCAAACTGTTCATTTGAGACCCAGTTTCCTTCCCTTCACTATTGGTTTCCTGTATAGTTTCCTTTATCTCACTTTTCATAGTCCTCACTTTTTCCTCTGCTTTGTGACCATACTCAACAATTTCTGTGAGCATCCTCATTACCAGTGTTTTGACCTGTGCATCTGATAGGTTGGCTGTCTCTTCATCTCTTAGCTGTATTTTTTTCTGGAACTTTGATCCGTTCTTTCATTTGGGCCATATTTTTTAAAATCAGGGTGCCTGTTAAGTACTAATGGGTGGAGCCCTAGGTATTCACCAGGGCAGGGCTACTCAAGTTGGTGTGTTGTGGTGCTATATGTGGGGGAGGGGTCCAAGAGGGAACAATGCCACTTGCTCAGCTCTCTACCAGCTTTTATTAACCTCCTCTGCCACCCACAAGCAAATTGGGTGGGTCGGCTTGTGTACATTGTAGAACCCTGTGGGTCTCTCCAACAAACTCTCCTGTGAGACTGGGAGTGTCTCCTGCTGCCTCAGCCCTGACAGGATTTTTCAGTCAGAGGTTTTGAGGCTGTATTCCCCCTTGCTGGAACCCTGGGTTGTGTGGTCTATCTCTCTCCCCAGTTGTTCCTCCTGGTTTATCCACACATAAATGTGGGTCTGCCCACTCTACCAGCCATGGCCTTACCCACCCAGTTCCTCCAGCTTCCACCTTGCTGTGAATCCTCTCTGCTCTGGCTTCCCATCTCCACCTGTCCTGCCAGTCTGGATGGATGTTTCTTCTTTAGCTCCTTGGTTGCCAGGCTCCACATGGTTCAATTTTCTGGCAGTTTTGGTTACTTTTTGTTTTTAAATTTGTTGTTGTCCTTCTTCTGGTTGTATGAGGAGACAAAGTGTATCTACCTACACCTCCATCTTGGCTGGGAGTCCCACATTACTTTTTTAAAATGATTTTATTTATTTATTTTTAGAGAGATGGAAAGGGAGAGAGACAGAGAGGGAGAAAAACATCAATGTGTGGTTGCCTCTTGAGTACCCACTACCAGGGACCTGGCCCACAATGCAGGCATGTGCCTTGACTGGGAATTGAACCCATGACCCTTTGGCTCACAGACTGGTGCTCAATCCACTGAGCCACACCAGCCAGGGATAATGTTCATATTATTAAGATCATGTAAACTTATTCTCAATGAACTCTAAAATTATTTTTACTTACCTCAGTAATGCCTTAATTTTTCTGGAGTTGAAAAGCTATCACTTTTGTTTAGTTTTCTTAGCAATTGTATTATTTTACCTCAAAAGATTATTTGTTAATTTTAAAATATTGTATGAAAACATTCAGAAACATGAATTTTATAAATTTTATCTTCCTGGGGCAACTTCCTGTGGGCCTTGTAAACTGCTCCAGGCCAGTGTGTCAGCTGTCCCTCCTGACCTTCTGGGATCTGCTTGTACCAACACTGCTAGTATTCTTCTTGCCCCTTTTTGTTTGGTCACTTAGATCCTATGTCCCACGTTCTGGTGCTAGTTCTTGCATTTCCTCATATTGGTGAAGCATCTTCTCCAGTAACCTCTTTAGAATAATCATGTAAAAGATAATATTTTTGAGACCTTGAATTTGTAAAACTTCATCCTGTTTTCACATATCCTACCTTCATAGACAGCAGAAATGCAATTCTGGTTGGAAAGAATTATTTTTCTCAATTTTAAAGGCATTTTTTCCTCGCATTCTCAATTCTAACATTGCTATTGAGAAGTCTAAAGCTAGGCTTCATTGAGACTTTGTGTGTATATATCTTTTTATCTTTCTCTCTGGAAACTTGTATACTTTTTTGCTTTTTTTAAATTAAAATTATTTTATTGTTGTTCAGTTACAGTTGTCTGTATTTTCTCCCCATCCCTCTCTCCCACCCCCTCCAAACCCATCTTTCTCCCTTGCTTCCACCTTCCCCCTTGGCTCTGTCCATGTGTCCTTTATAGTAGTTCCTGAAAACATTTCCCCCCACTGTCCCCTCCCCCCTCCCCTCTGGCTATTATTAGATTGTTCTTAATTTCAATGACTCTGGTTATATTTTGTTTGCTTTTCTCTTTTGTTGATTATGTTCCAGTTAAAGGTGAGGATATATGGTATTTGTCCCTCACCACCTGGCTTATTTCACTTAGCATAATGCTCTCCAGTGTCATCCATGCTGTCACAAAGGGCACAATTTTTTTTAACTTATTTTTTATTGTTGTTCAGTTATGATTCCCCATATTTTCAAATTTTGAAATGAGGTGTTTTCCTGAGTTTGTTTAATCTTCTTGTTGGGTGTTGCATAGTTACAACCTTTCTAATTGGAAAATTATATCCTTTAGTTATAGGACTTTATAAAGAAAGCTTTCATTGACCATTTCTTCTTCTGTTCTTTGTTCTCTCTGTACTTCTTGATTTGTTTATTAAATCTCATGAACTGGCATTAATATTCTTTAAATTGTATTTTCTATCTCATTGCATTTTTATTCTCTTCTAGAAATGTTTTTAACCTTATTTTCTACATTTCAATTAGGAACTGCTATCATATTTTTAATTTCTAAAAGTTATATTGTGGCATACAGCTTTTTGCGAATATGTATAATCTTGTTCTTGTTTTATGGTTCTAATCATACATTTCTTGACTAGTGAAGATAATAGTTCTTTTTTTCCCCCGGAATAGTCTTTCCTTTTTCTAAGTTGAGTTATTCTTTTCTTGCTGTTGTTAATGGTGGTTCTTGAATTTTGGGGTAAGAAGCTTCCTTTTATATCTGGTAGTCCTTTAGTTTATTCATATGTGCCTATCACTGACTATCCATTGACTTTGATGCCATGAACCTGTGAGTGGGGCCATTCCTTTGGGGAAGCACAAATGTCAGATTAGTTTGTTGTATCTTTGGATAGTGTTTAATTTTCTGAAGACATCATCACATTTACATTTCTGTCCTCTTGAAACAGGGTGCAGCCAAGAAGGGGACCCCGAGTAGGGATTTGGAATGGGGTCCATAACTCAAGGTGGCCAGGAAATATTAGAAAGATATATAAGATGTCCTCACCCCTTCCTCCCTACAGGTGTGAGTTGGGGGAAAGGACACATGGAGCAGGAACATGCAAAGCTGTTTTGTACAGCAATAACTTTGCAGCTAACCTCTGGCATGGTCATTTAACATATCTATAACCTTTAACTGGTTGCATAGATACGTTAAATACTTGTGGCCATGCTTTGAGCCAGGGGGATGGAAGTGACTTCCACCCAAGATGTAACTGGGGAGGCAGGTCCCCCTGGTTACAGAGCCTGCATGAGAGCTTGGACAAGATTGGCTCCATGACATGAGGCCACACCTGCCCAGACTCATGATAGCAGCCCAGTAAACTTGGAATAATACAGGAATGCTGGCATGTGTAACTGATTTTAGGAGGAGTCAGCTATGGCAGTAGGGAGGGAGAACCACAAGGCTTTGGCCAGGGTGGGGACTCACACAGCCTTGGTAAGAGAGAACCACATAGTTTTGGTAGAGCAGGGACCCCACAGCTTTTGGGTGCTCCTTTTGGCCACATGGCTTAAGAAAAAGAGAGACCTTGCGTGAAAGAAAAAGGGTACAATGACTTTTGTTGGTGGGCCATGAGAAGGTGCCCCATGGCTTTGCATTAGTTGGAGATCCTGAACAATGACACAGCTGATGGTGCCGGGAGTCTAAGTCACAGATATCTACTTCTTTTCCTGAGATACGGTACCCCAGATTAGGGCAGGGGGAGAAGGAAGGACTATGGGTGTCTGTGGATATCCTGAAGGACTTTGATATTTTAATGAAGACATTAGGTCACAACTTTAAGTCTGTATAGCTTTAAATAAACATTTCCTTTCCTTTTCATGAATCTCTGGCATTGAGAGATGTCTTTCCTCTGGCAGTGGACAATGCAAACCTAATGGGGGGTATTTTCAGTAATAGTATATTGTACTCCCCATTGGCCCTGTTCAGTAACACTGACCATTCAATTTTATATTCACAAGGCCTATGTAGTGTTGCTATATGAATGATCAGCTATTTCAAAATAAGCATTTCCATACATAAATTCTCCCCACCCCTAGGATATTTATATTTTCCTTACTCTTCAAATTTCCTTTGAGAAACTATAATTCTTCTGAAACCTGAGATTAGACAGTAGACTTTTTTCTTGTCTCCACTTTATAGCTTCATCTAATATGCCAATAAATCATACTATTTCTTGTCGTAAATGTTCTCTTAAAATTTGCACCTTCTCTGCTTTCTTGTTATTTCCATTCTGGTTCATTGGCATGCCACTGAAATTCCAGCTCAATAAACATGAGACCATTCAATAAATGTGTTATATTATCCAAATGATAGATTTCACATGCTCAGTGATCCATTCAGAAATGAATGCTGAAAATGTTTCAACCTCGAATTAAAGTATAATTTGCTGCTATTAACATAATCTATGTATCACATTTTTTTTTTTGATATTTGAAAGTGGAAGGAGAAGAAACATGAACCATTTGGATAAATAGTCAGTGTTTTGTTATTAGTATATCATTGATTAAATTCATATGAACTTTGAAAAACACTTGCCCCAGATTAATTATTAAACCCATGCATCTATATTAAGGTGAAAGCATATTACTGCTTATTTAACATTGATTAGTTTATTCAGTACCTACTATGTGTCAATTATTGTGTTGGTGTTTGACTAGATTGTGCTTGGATACAGATACAAATTTGAACAAGAAAATTAGAATGTGACCTCCCAATCTTCCAAGTGTCATAGGAATGACAAGCTTTTACATAACAGGATGTGATATGGTATATTAAGTTCTATAATAGGAGTAGGGACAAAGCACATAGATGAAGAATATCATTTTAAATTTCATTCAGCTAGACTTCTCAGGGAAGCAAGTGTTTGAAATGAGTATGGACACTATGCACTTCAAGCAAAAGCATCAAATAATGAGTTGGGATAATGTGTTTAAGTTACTGTGTGTTTATTTATATTTTAAAATTTATCTTTGTATTTCTACCATCTGGGATAGATCATAGGTGATACTATGTACTTATTAAATGTTATTAAATATTCATTCCATTCATTAATTCAAATAAATGGACCATATATGTTAGTTAAAAATAAAAAATGCAATGTGATATGCTTTTTTATAGGTTTCATTTATCTTTGCTTTTGACCATGTTCTATATTCTGTAATTCCCGCCCTCAGAATGATGAATAGTCCTGTTGAAAAAGACTGAGACTCATGCTAACAGTGCATAATAGAACAATCTGTACAGTAGGTTGCAAAGCAGAAGCTTTTGTAGAAAGGGCTCTGAACCTGAAGTCAGGAAACCTAGGTTCTATTCCTAGACTTTCTTTTAATTAGCTTTGTGACTTTTTTAGAATCAATTATCATATTTATGTTCCATGTTCTTAATTTAAAAGAGTGACTTGCACTAGATAAGGACCAAGTTTCTTTTCAGCTCCTAAGTTACATGTCAGTAAAATGACAAATGGGCAATTTCTCCTGCTTCTATTCCTTTATAATTGTGTCTGGCAAAGCATGACCTTTGTTCCTAAGGTCTGCAGAGAAGCCATCTTATCTCTCTTCTGAACTCCCATGGAATTGTATTTCTAGCACTCTTAAGGTTCTATGTAGAATAAGACTTAGCGTATAGGTTCTGGAGCCAGACTGCCTGATTTTTGGTTCAGCTTCTTCACTTCTTTATTAGCTGTATAATCTTGGAAAAGTTATTTTAATCATTTTGTTTATAGGTTTTCTCATGTATTTACACAACTCTTATAGAAAACAGAGGAAGGAGATCCTCATTTTGTGAGGACAGAATTACCCAGATGACGAAACCAGACCCAGATGCTATAATAAAAGAATATTAAAGACCAATATTTTTATGGTCATGGATGCATAAATTCTTATTAAAACATTAGCAAACCTAATCCAGTATTATGTAAAAAGAAATCCATGAACAAATATATTTTGGTATGGCATACTGGTTTAATATTCAAAAATTGAATAATGTATTTTTCCTATTATTAATGTAAAGAAGAAAAATTCCATTATTTTATAAAATACAGAAAAACAATTGCACAAATTAAATATTCTTTATGACAAAAATGCTCAACATATTAATAATAAAAGGGAATTTCCTAAACCTGGTAATGGTAATCTAGGAAAAAATATAGAGCTAACAACAAACATGAGGGTAAAACCTGCATGCTTTTCCTTTAAGAACAGCAAACATGGAATGTTCATTTTTATCACTTCAGTTAAACATTGTGTTAGAGACACAAATCACTGCAGTAAGGTAAGAAAAATAAATAAAAATCTTACAAATTGAAAAAGAATTAAAGTCATCTTTGTATGTAGAGTATAGCAACATTTTTATTCAAAAATAAATAAAGAAATAATCAAAGCAGGGAAACTACAGAAGATCTACTAGTCAATTTAGCAAGATTGCATAATACAAGGTCAAAACAAATTTGATTTTATTTCTATGTACTAGTAAGGAACAGTGGAAAATGGAAAGTTTTACAAAACACTTTATAATAGCACTCAAAAATATTACTTATGAATTCACAAATACTCTGCAAACTACAAAGAACTGCTGAGAGAAATCAAAGAACTGAATAAATGAAAAGCTATACTATGTTCATTTATCATAAGCTGACAATTATTCCCAATTGGTCTATATATTCATTGCAATTCTAACAAAATAATTTCCACATGCTTTTTCTCTAGGAATTAACAAGATAATTCTACTATTTATATGGATGTACAGCAACTCTGGTTTTGGCAAATAATTTTGAAAATATTAACACAGTAGGAGGATTTAGACTACCTTCTCTTGACATTTATAAAGCTACCAATATAAAAATATTACTGTATTCAAAAATAGATAGTACTCATGTAAGGATATAGCTATAGATGAGTGCAGCAGAACACAGAATTCAGAAATAGACCTACATGTATATATTATGGTCAATTAACTTTTAAAAGTTACCAAGGTACTTCAATAGATAAAAATATCTTTTCAACAGATGACCCTTGAAAAAACTAGATATTTGTATGGAAAAAATAAACTTTGACTCTTATGTCATATACACAAATTAACTTAAAATGAGTGACAGATCTACATATAAATGTTAAAACTAAAAATAAAATAAAATCATAGAACAAAATCTAGGAGAAATACACAAGGCTTTGTTTGGGGTAGGCAAAAAATTCTTAGAACATAAAATGCATGAACATGAGAAACAATTGATAAATTGAACTTCATCAAAATGACAAACATAAACTCTTCAAAGGAGTCTATAAAGAAAATGAAAAGACAAGCCATAGACCAGGAAAAGGCATTCACAATACATGTATCAATCTTTGAATTTGTATGATAAATATTTAAAAACTGTTACAACTCAAAAGTAAGTAAATGACCCAATACAAAATAGGCAAGAGGTTCCAATAGATGGCTCACAAAAAAGAGAACAACATGTACATGAAAACACTCAACATCATCTGTTATCAGGGAAATACAGATTAAATCTACAGTTAGATACCAACACATACTCATTAAATAACTAACTGTGTAAAGGTCAACCATTCCAACTATTGGTGAGGTTATGGAGCAACTAGAACTCTCATTCCTTGCTAAGGGAAATATAAATTCTACAAGCACTTTGCAAAACATTTTTGGCAGCTTGTTAAATAACAAAATGCATATATAATAAAACCTAATAATTGCTATCCTAAGTATTTACCCAAGAGAAATGAAGATATATGTTCCAAAGAGGCTTGTAAAGAAATCTGTCCAGGATCTTTATTCAGACATTAAGGATATATGCTATGATTAATTTTATATGAAACCCTAGAGAAATCTAAATATCATAGAGAAAAAACAGCTTAATGATTTCCTGGGCTTGATTGTAAGGAGTCAAATTGACTGGAAAGGAAGGAACATAAGGAATATTTTGGGGTGATGAAAGTTTTCCATATGTTGATTGTGGTTACTCACTACAATATACACTTTAATGGAGACATTTTATCTTTTATAAATAAAACTAAATTAATTTGATTTCAAAAAGTTTCCTGGGGATTTTTTTTTTTTGCATGTGATCTTAAATGAAGTCAACTAATCACCTCCAAATTTATCACATCCTTTCCTCTTTTGTGGTATGAACTTGAACTGGATGAGTCCTGAAGCTGGACTGGTCTTATCCCCATTGTCAAGCAATATACCCATCAGCCACAAATCCAAGATGCCTCATAATGAAAGCCTCATACTTAGTGGAGGAAAAAAAAATCTGTGTACTCAAATGTACCAGCATTCATGCTGTCTTATTTGTTCTGGAAATAAATTTGCTTATTTTGTGTTTAGAAGATATAATCAGCTTAAGCTATTCATTCACTATACTATATTTGAAGTGAGAATTATCTGTTTGAATATTTTAGAAAATAGAAATGTTTATAATTCCAAAAAGACCTATGATAATATTCAGTCTCACCTGAAATATATTTTCATGGGAATTTATAGAGATTTATAAAGAAATTCTATTAGAAATATAATTTGAAATTCAAATTACTTCCAACAGTTTGCCCCATCTTTTTCCAGATCTTAGCAATTATGCTCTTTGCTGAGTCCATGAGCATGGAATTAATTGTGAAGCAGTACCTATGGCACTATATAGTGTAGAGTAGACAAGCCATATAATTATTACTCATTCTCCCACATAAAATATTAATCTTTATTTCCATCAAGTTAAAGACATCATAGAATTTTTTAATGATTATATTTCCTCTTATTGAAAGAGTTTGCACATTATTATAAAAGTCAAAACTCAGACAACTTCTACTGATACTCTTTCAGAAAGCCTCAGAAACTAAACTGGCCTAGAAACTAAAGCCGAATTTATACAGCTTTTTAACCCATAAAAGCGATAATCACATGGTATGTGGTGCTGGTTGTTTCTAATCTTTAATATGTTAGCCAGACAATATGTTTGTGATGCCCAGCTTAATAATGCAAATATTAAAGTGACTTAGTTGGACTGGATGGCTTACAATCTGCTATATTCATTTATGGATCCAATTCAAAAACCTTTGGTAAACTGAGCATTAATCTTGACTTTCTTGTCACATATTTTTAAATCTATGTTTGTGACTCAATATAATATCCACTTGCCAATTATTCAAACTTCAACATTGCTGTTTTGAGTGTTGTAAATTGTTTGCAGATTTTTTTTTTTTTTGCTTAAATCAGTATAAAATTTCGTGTAGCTGGAGATATCCCTATAGACTGTACATATAAACAGGCTCGGCAGCTTAATGTAATCCCTCTAAAGTTTATAACAGTTTGCCTAGACATAAAAGTTCAATGATGAGCATGTTTTATAAACTGCAATTGATGAGAAAATAGATCTATGTAAAATCTAGACACTTTGCAGCTTGTGACTTAAAGTCAAATTACATATTTTCTTTCATAAAACACATTTCTTACCCATAAGTGACAATCCACTAACAATATTCTAGCTGTTGGAAAAAACAGTACCACCAAAGTGTGGAGGAAAGAGAGCTATATACAGTCTAATGAAATTGGAAAAGTGTAGAATCACCATTTATCATCCTTTATTACAATGCCAAGTAATCTGGCTAATTAGATAGCAGATATCCATACATAAGCAATGCTAGCTCTAAATTTATATGGGTAAACTAGTTTATAGTGCCACTTAGATCCTTCAATCAAATCTGTTATCTGTCATTAATATCTATGTCTATAAACATGCCTTCAAAAATGAGGGGTAGACTCAAAGCTCTTTTAAAATGGTGTTTTGTTACCTTTTCATAATCTAGTCTGTTTTAAATTATGTTTATTCACTTGTTAAATGTTTCTCATCTTTTCCTTTTCTCTACAAGTAACAGGAAAAGGAATAGGAAAAGTACTGAGTTCAGGGTGAGAAGGCAGCACCTGTTAAAGCTCTATCAAGTGAGGTGCAAAGATAAATTGAATAGCATTTCATTTTTGGAGAATTTAAAACATGATGAGCATTATTTTACCAGTCACATTACATGGGAATAAAAGGGAGGAAGTGTATAACTCACAGTTTTGAAGAAAATTTCTAGATATATTTGAGTCAGAAGTTGACAGAGAAGGGGAGAAATATTTAAACCAGAGCATACAGATACAACATTTACAAAGACATAAAAAGAAAATTGGGAAATTTGCAAGTATTCTGACATGACTTAGGACAGTAGGTGTGTGTGTTGGTAGTCATTTTGGGGTTACAGGGAGGGGAGGGATATGTGCAGATTTCGGGAAATGAAACGGGACCATTGCAGAGAGCATTACAACTTTATGCTCCAGGCAGTGATGAGCTCTTCGAGAATGTCAGCAGAGGAATAAAGCATACCTATGTTTCTTTAATGTTCCATTTCCAATATATGTGTGTGTACTGTACACCTTGCCTTGGTGGAAAAGAAACTGTTGCAGGGAAACCAGTGAGGAGGCTATGGCCATAGTCTGCAAGAAAGAAGAGAATTTATAGAAGGAATGAAGAGGAATGGATGGATTTGAGAGTAACTTTTTGTTTTGTTAAAAGCATTTTACCTTTACTTATGAAAGTAGCTAATTAACTTTTCATTGGTTCAACACAGACAACATTACAAGTATTTCAATTCAATTTCTAATTTTATCCTATTCAATTAAACCTTCTCATACAGCAAAAAGCAACACTGTTTCTTTGGGAAGAAATGCCATTTTCTTTTATCATCCAAGCTTTCCAGTTCATTATCGAAAAATGACTCATCTTGTTGGGATCATTCACATTGTAATACATCATTGTTTCTCTTCATCTTTTCCCAAGGTCAGAATTCATTTCTCCTTCCTCTTTGCTCCATGTTACATTGCTCATACCTTCAGTAATAGATTTTATTTTCTTAGCCACCTTCACTATCTTAAAGGATCCTTAAGGTCAGGGACCCTGCCATTTTTGACAATCTGTGACAGGTGTTTCTTTATCATAAACACTCAATACATGTATGTTGAAAAAAAAACATTTGGTTTAAACTCAACCCTAATTTCATAGTATTATTTCCAAATGATGAGAAACTGCCAGTGATATCTGTGGTATATAATATAACACAGAGTCCGAAGTCTATGATTTTTATTCTTACATTCATCTTTACTCATGTCTGTATACAAAAGATAAACATAGCTTTAAATCCCATCTATAAATGTGAGTTAACTCTTATTCCCAAATATATTTATGCACAATCTTTCATATTTATTTTATTATAATTTTTATTATAAAGAATGTTATCACAATATCTAACTTTCCGATTGTTTCATTCAAGTTACCATTGCTACTACCAGCAAATTGTCAGTCATATGGTTTTACTACATATAACAACATCACTTCAATGACGAGAACAGAGCACTAGAATGGCAATTTGTACCTAATCGTGCCATAGTTTATTAACACAGCTTTGAGCAGTGTGTCCTGACAAGTTAACTGTAACTGCACCTGCATTATAAAAGCTATTTTATATAAGTTGAATTTTTTAGTTCAAAGCTTTAGCATGCCATTGGTTATTTCATAAATATTTTGGCTACTTGGGGTCTTTTGTGATTTCATACAAATTTGATAATTTTTGTTCTATTTCTTTAAAGAATGACATTGAGATTTGGAAAGGGATTACATTAAATCTGTATACTGCTTTAGATAATATGGCCATTTTACTATGTTGTTTCTTCCAATCCATGAATATGAAATACTTTCCATTTCATTGTCTTTTTCAATCTCTTTCAATAATGCTTTGTAGTTTTCAGTATATTCACATTCTTAGTCATGTTTATCCCTAGGCATTTTATTATTTTGATTGCAATTGCAAATGTATTTTTTTGTTTCTTTTTCTGAAGTTTCATTGTTAGTATATAGGAAAGCAGTGGATTTTTGTACATAGGTTATATATCCTGTAACTCTACTGTATTTACTTATTGTTTCTAATAGGTTTTTGGTGGAGTCCTTAGGTTTTTCTAAATACAGAATCATGTCATCTGCAAAAAGTAACACTCTTTCTTCTTTCCCAATTTGGTTGCTTTTTATTTCTTTCTCTTGCCTGATTGATTTCGCTCGGATGTCCAGAACTATGTTAAATAAGAGTGGTGAGAGTGGGCATCTTTGTCTTGTTTCCAATTTTAGAGGACAAGCTTTCAGGTTTTCACCATTAAGTACAATATTAACTGAGGGTTTGTCATACATGAGCTTCCTATGTTGAGATATTTTCCTAACATACTCATTTTATTGATTTTTTAAGTATAAATGAATATTGTATCTTACCAAATGTTTTTTTATGAATCTATTGATAAGATCATATGATCTTTATTTTTTGTTTTGTTAACATGATGTATTACACTGATTGACTTGCATGTGTTAAACTATCCTTCTGCTCCTGGAATAAACCCCACTTGATCATGATGTATTATTTTTTTAATGTACTGTTGTGTTCAATTTGCTAATATTTTGTTTAGGATTTTAACTATGAATTCATCAGGAATATTGGTCTGTAGTTTTCTTTTATAGTGTTATCTTTGCCAGGTTTTGCTATCAGAATTATGTTGGCCTCATAAAATGTGTTAGAATGTATTGCCCCTTATTCAATTTTTGGAAGAATTTGAGAATGGTAGGTATTAAATCTTCTTTGTTCATTTGGTAAAGAAGGAGCTCCTTCCTACTTTTTGTGACAGCGTGGATGGAACTGGAGAGTATTATGCTAAGTGATATAAACCAGGTGGTAAAAACTAAATACCATAGGATCTTACCTGTAAGTGGAACCTAATCAACAAAACAAACAAGCAAGCAAAATACAACCACAGCCTTTGAAATAAGAACAAACTGATAGTAACCAGAGGGGAGGTATGATAGGGGAAATGGGAGAAAGAAGGGAAAGGGTCATCAAAGAACATGTGTAAAGGACCCGTGGACAAAGCCAAAGCAGGTAGGGTTACAGGTAGTAGATGAGTGTGAGTGGAGCAGGGGAAGCAGTGGCAGGAAAATGGAGGCAATTGTACTTGAACAATGATAAAAAAATGAAAAGAAATTTTTAAAAAAAGAAAAAGAAAAAAAAGGAAAAAATTTGCTAGTGAAGCCCTCTAACCCTAGACTTTTTTTTATCTGAGGTTTTTGATGGTTGTTTCAATTTCCTCAGTGTTTCTTGGTCTATTTAGGCTTTCTAGTTATTCGTGATTCAGTCTAGGAAGGTTGTAAATTTTAGGAACTTATCCATTTCTTCTAAATTATTGACTTTGGTGATATATATTCTTTCATAGTATTCTAGTAGAATCTGTTGTATATCTGAGATGTCTGTGGTAACTTCTCTTTTAATTTTTGTTGTTTATATGAGTCTTTTCTCTTTTTCCTTAGTTTGTCTAGTTTATTAATCTTTTCAAAGAACAAGTTCTTTGATGTATTAATATTTTATAAAGACTTTTTGTTCTCTATTTCATTCAGTTCTGCTCTAATTTTTATTACTCCCTTTCTTCTGACTTTGGGTTGCTTTCATTCTGTCTCTAGTTCTTTAAGACACAATGTTAGGTTGTTAACTTGGAATTTGTCTTGTTTCTTGAGATAGCCCTGTAATGACATAAACTTCCCTCTTATTACAGCTTTTGCTATATCCCAGAAGTTTTGATATGTCATATTGTCATTCTCATTTGTCTCTATATATCTTTTGATCTCAACTTTTATTTATTTTTTGATACAGTCACTTTTTAGTAGTATGTTGTTTAATCACATATTTGTGGGTTTCCTTGTTTCCTTTTTGTACTTGATTTCTAATATTAAAGCATTGTGATCAGATAACATGCTTGGTATAATTTCAATCTTCTTGAATTTGTTGAGGTTAGTCCTCTGACCCAACAAATGGTTTATCCTTAAGAATGTTCCATGTGCCATGGAGAAGAATGTATATGAGGTCTCTGGGAAAAGTCCAGTCATTGTTAATATAATGAGAATGGTTTGTGCAACATCAATGTAA
Organism: Tonatia bakeri; assembly: GCA_004024845.1. Classification (NCBI taxonomy): domain Eukaryota; kingdom Metazoa; phylum Chordata; class Mammalia; order Chiroptera; family Phyllostomidae; genus Tonatia; species Tonatia bakeri. Next base: position 267,299 of record PVIA01001305.1, on the reverse strand, counting down.
CCTGGCGGCCAAGGAGAGTAGACTGGAATGCACATGCATGAATAACAACAACTTGACTTTACTAGTCAGTGGGGACAGTAGACACCATTGAGTGAGCATGTGTATTGTGTGCCCTTCATATTCAAAATGACTGAGTAAGTAAAGCAATGAATCCGTATCAAATTTTGTGTTAAACATTCTTCTGCAGAAACTATTTAGATGATTCAGAAGGCCACAGCTATGGGCAACTGGTGATTGGCAGCTTCATCACGACATGCCCAATCATGCATCACATCTTGTGCAGTTTCTTGGTGAAACATCAAATCACCCAGGTGACTCAGCCCCTATACAGCCCAGATTTGGTGTCCTGTGACTTCTGGCTTTTTCAAAAACTGAAATTACCTTTGCAAGGGAAGATATTTCACACCATTGATGAGATTCAGGAAAATATGATGAGGTAGCTGATGGCGATTGGGCAAACTGTGTGAGGCCCCAAGGTGCCTACTTTGAAGGGGACTGAGGCATCATTGTCTTATGGGCAATATTTCTTATATCTTGTCTCTTCTTCAGTAAATATCTCTATTTTCCATAGTACATGGCTGAATACTTTCTGAACAGACCCCATAATCTGATATTCTGGTATGAAAGACTCTGTAAATGTCAATTATGTCCATTTGCTGTAATGTGCCATTTAAGACCAATATCTGTTTGTTGCTTTTCTGTGTGAATGACCTGTCTAGAGCTCTCAATGGAGTATTAAGGTGCCCAGCTATGACAGTATTTTGGTCTATTTCTCCCTCTAGTGTTGTTAGTAGTTACTTTATGTATTTTGGTGCTCCCTGATAGGGTGCATATATATTAAGAAGTAGCATGTCTTCTTGATGCAGCATCCCCTTTACCATTATAAAATGTCCATATTTATCTCTTGTTACATTTGTTAAATTGAAATCTATTTTGTCAGGTATAAGTATGACTATACCTGATTTTCTGAAGTGGATGTTATTTTCCTGAAGACGAATCATTTTCCTCCCATTTACTTTAAATCTACCTTTGTCTTTGTTTCTTAGATATGTCTCCTGAAGGCAACATATGGTTGGTTTTTACTTTTTTGATTCATCCTGCTACTTCGTGCCTCTTTATTGGTGACTTCAGTCCATTTCCATTTAGGGTAATTATTGATGTATAAGGATTTCCTATAGCCATTTTATTCTTTGCTTTCTGGTAGTTCTGTGCCTGCACTGGTTCTTTTCCTCTGTGTTTCCATCTGTTGTTTTTGTTTGGTGGTATTCTATACTTCTATCCTGTTTCTTCTTTTTCTAAAGCTATGTGTCTCAGTTTGGGGTTTTTTGTCTACAGTTAGTATTAGGTTATGAATAAGAAAGCTTCATGTACACAATAGTCCTATTTCTTTTTAATGCATTTGATCTACATCATCCTTTTTGCAAAATCAGACCTTTTCCCTCTCCCTTTTTAAGTTTTTATTGTCACAAATTATCCTTGTTTATGCTGTAAGTTTGTTGGTGACCTTATTCATATATTTGTGACTTTTTGTTTTTTGTTTCAGGTAGAATAACCTCCTTGAGTATTCCCTGCAATGGAAGTCTTCTGGTGATAAATTCCCTCAACTTCTGTATGTCAGAAAAAGTCTTTATTTCTTCTTTATATTTAAAGTATACCTCTGTTGGATACATTATTCTTGAATGGTAATTTATCTCTTTCAGTAGTTCGAATACATGGTTCCACTCTTTTCTGACTTGTAGAATTTTTGCTGAGAAAGCCAGTAAAAACTCAATGAGCTTTCCTTTAGAGGTTACTTTCTTTCTTTCTTTCTTTTTTTCCTCCAGCTGCCTGGAGAAATCTCTCTCTTATTAATTTTTGACAGTTTTAATGCAATGTGTCATGGAGAAGGACTTTTAGGATTGGGGTATCTATGTCTTCCATTTGCATCTTGGATTTGTGGATCTAGTTCTTTCCATAGGTTTGGGAAGTATCTCATCAACTATTTGTTTGAATAGGCTCTGCATTCCCTTCTCGCTCTCTTCTTATATTGCTCTTCCTGATCAAGTCAGATAGTTCTCATGAGCTCTTCCATTTTTTAATGCTCAGGTCTCGTTTTTCTTCCCTCTGCATCATTTCTAGATTTCTATCTTCGATATCATTGATCCTTTCTTTCATTTGTTTTGCTGTATTTCCTATGCTTGCTAGTTCATTCTTGATCTCTTTTGTTGAATTTTTAATCTCCAGAATTTTTGTTTTCAAGTTTCAATCTCTTTGATAGAGTACTCCTTTTGTCCATTAAGCTGTTTTCTGAGCTCACTGAATTGCCTGTCTATATTTTCTCTCATCTCGTTGAGTAATTTTAGAAATGCAACCTTGAATTCTGTGTCATTTACATCACATATTTCCATGTCTTTAAGTGTGCTTTTTGGAATTTTTTTCATTTTTTTCCAATCTGCCTCACTGTCTTGTTTATTCATGGTATTTGATGGATTCTTTCTTTGTCTAGGCATCAGTGTGTGAGTGCTCCTTTAGCAAGTGGATACAAGGATGTCTTTCTGTTCTTTTCTAGTAGGTTCCACTGAATCACAAGTCTTCTTAGCTCTATTAAATTCCAGTGTGGATCCATCATCTCTTGCTGCTGTGAGTGAGCCACAGTGCATGGTGGTTGGTAGGGAAGGGGGAGTCTGCCAGCTTCTTTGTTGTTTTGCCCTCCTAGTAATTGCAACCTTGGTCTTCTATGGAGTCCCCCTTATACACTAACCCTGGGACCAGTCACAGACTACCCCTTTTGCTCAGGGAGAAATATGATTCTCTAGTACTAGTTCTTTGGTTCATAGATAATGTGCTCTGCAACCTAACACCAAAGGAAAAGGGAGATGTACCCTGGGAGGTTAAGGAGGCTAAGGGGAGATGGCTAGGTTCTATGGCTATGTTTCCCTGTCTGAAATGCCAACCACCTGACAAATGTAGTTGTATACTCCTGTGCTGGATGTCCTTGCCTAGATCTCTCAGCTCAGCTGCAGCTCACACTGCTCACTCCTGCAGAAGCACCTACCATGTCTTCTGCTCATCACAACTAAAGAGAGTGTCAGCTATCACCAGATTTCTCCCATGTCCAATAGAGCCCCCCCTCCACAGCTATAGCTCCAGCTGCCAGGTTGTGTCCTTGGCTCATATCAGCATCTCTCTCTTTTTGTCTATCCTTTTTGCTATACTTGCCCACATTCAGATGTTGCAATGTGCAGATCTCTCAGGGGTATTTGTGCATTGAGTAGGAAGTCTTTTTCTAAGTTACAGCTGTTCAAATTGTTGAAAGTTCAAGGGGAGCTACCAAGCGGATCTCTCATACCACTATACTTCTGACAACACCCTGTAAACCAATTTCCGTTGAGTTGTCTATATTTGTTCATTTAATAATTTACTAGTACCTAAGACATAGGAATTGATTTAAATATCTCAAAACTGCATTTTCATGTGTTCTTCCAAATACCATGTAACCCATGTAATTTTTATTCAAATTGTGCTATATTATCTCACCCATAGTAACTATTCTTCTGATTTCTTCATTTATAATATAGCTTGCAAGCTAGGTGTGTCTTTCTTAATGTTTTCTCCTAAATAAAAAGATCCCTTAAGCGATTATCAATCCAAAAATTCAGACTCAGCCATGTATTTTCCATTTTATTGACTGGAAGCAAAGCATATCTTCTTTAAGCAGCACATAGGCTTTGGGGGAATATCCCATAATTATGAAAAATGTTTTATTATTTATTCTGCATTGTGATACAGAGCTCATTCTGAGTGTGATAGACAAGGAGGAACATTAAATAAATAGGCAGAGGAACATAAAATTCAGTGTCAGAAAAATTATTGAGTAAACAGTCACCAAGTATGATATAATATTAGCCTTTTTATATTTCTGTAATATTAATTTATGTATGATAAGTCTAAAAAATTCCCACAGACATATTCAAATATGATCTGAAAATAGCAAAATTATTTATTGATTACTGTCATTATTAATCATTGGTCTCAGTAAATTCTGAGGAATTTCTGTAATTAAAATTTTTAATGACATTTATTAAAATATCAGAAACATCACCATAGTATCTATGGAAATACTATGTTGTACAAAGAGAAATGCTTATGATAATATAAAATTTTATCAAAGAAAAGTAAGGACCTATAACTAAGATTATTCTACCCTGAAAAGCTATCACTTACAATTGAAAGACAGATGAAGATACTCCAAGACAAAAAATTCTACAAAATGTTAGAAGGCACTCTTTAAGAAGAGAGGAAACAGATAAAAAATATGAATAATAAAATGGCAATAAATACAAATCAATGAATGATTGAATCTGAAAAAAACAAAAAAATGAACAAGTAGAACAGAAACAGACTCATAGATACAGAATCTGGAAAGGGAGCTGGTAAAAAAGGTAGAATAAATAAAAAAGGTGAAAGGATTAAGAAGTACAAATTGGTAGATACAGAATAGTCATGTAAAGTACAGCATAGCAAATATAGTCAATTATAACTATATATGGTACCAAATGGGCACAAGATTTATTGGGATGATCACTTAGTAAGTTATATAGTGTCTAATCACTGGGGTGTACAGCTGAAACTAATATACATAATGTATGTCAATTGTAATTGAATACTTTAAAAATAAAAAAGCATTTTATATTTTATTTTACTCAAATAATTATCTAGATATGGTTAATACCTTAGTGTTTGTAAAAAGACAAGATTGTTTTGTAAACTAGAAATGCCCACAGTTAATTTTAAATTGCAGTTAGAATGTTTTACTTTGAAATGATCTCTTATGCAAAGTTCTTGAAATTAAAAAACAAAATAAAATAACAACAGTAAAACACTCCATGAATGGATTTGGAGTTCTAACCTACTGCTCTTGATATTTTTTCCAAGGTGGTCTAGCAATGAGTAAGTATGGACAGCCTTGTTTTTCATTGTTCTTTTTTTAAGTCTTCACCCAAAGATATACTTACTGATTTCAGAGAGAAAGTGGGGAGGTTGAGAAAGAGAGTGAGAGACATCAAAGTGAGAGAGAAACACCATCAGTTGCTTTGAACCCACAACCTGGGTATGCAGCCTGATCAGGAATCAAGAAAATGGAGAAAGCCATTTTCTTAGGCTCTCTCCATCCCATGAGGTGACACTATGTCCTCTTCTTCCAACAGGGAAATGCAGCATCATCTGTATGATGTTTATGTCCAGGAAACCCACTGGAGACCAAGGTAACTTCTACCTATCATGTACTAATATTCCGGTGTCCCAGGAGGAAAGAAGGTGTTCAGGATAAACCATATTACTTGTGTGGTTGAGGTACAGGAGCCTTCATCAGTTAACAATTGGGAGCCAACCATCCAGATGCCAATAACCAAGGGCCCATCTGTCAAGTAGGTCTTTCTAAAGATAGCACTTGGTACTGCTGTGGTAACTCTTATCTGCACAAGAGGTAACTCTTAAGGATTCTACCTCTGATTCCTGGAGAGGTAGCTGTTGATTGTCAGTGGCTCCTCCTTTATGCAACCAATCACCCAGTGCTTCCAGTCTTCTTTCCTACTTAGAATACCAGTATATCACCCCTGAGATCTTTTAACACAACACTTGTGAAAATGTATACACTTAGAAAAACTTGTTAAAAAATTAAGTAATACATATACATAGTTGAGTCCCTTTTCATTAAACAAAGCTTTAAAGTCTATATATCTCATCCCTTTCCCATCACCTTTTCTTCTTGAACAATTCATTCCTCATATCATTAAGTAGGATTGAGCAAAGTATGTGTCCACATGTGAGGTGGAAAGGAGACCAGGTTGAGCTGTGTAGCCCAAAGCCGATGTTAGAGCTCTGTGGGAAAGGAGAGATTCCACATGGTAGGAGTGGACCAGCACAGGGTGGTGGAGACCAAGCATGGAGATCTCTACAAGGAGGTGACCTAGGATGCTGTCAGAACCTGGAGGGGTAAGGGAGAGAGTCATGCAGAGGGCAGCCCAAGGCATGATTTGGCGTCTTAAGGCAGAGAAAGAAGGGTGAAGGCACAGGGGTGGATAGTGGTAGCAGGGTCTGTCTGATAGTATTGGAAGTTAAATATAAGGATGACTGGCAGCAATGAGTGATTGGTTGCATAAAGGAGGATCAATAGAATGAGTAAACATTAAGAATAATGAGAAAAAAGACTTCCACTGTTTGAGGAAGGCACTACAACTATGGTAAGGAAGAAAAAGAAGTTTGAATTGGGAGTACCAGGGAGAATTTATGTTCTAAAATGGAGAGAATACAGAAAGACAGACAGAGATAGATATTTACATAGATATTTAAATCATATTTATATTCTAATAGGCTACATATATAGTGATATTCCTTATGGTCCTACTATATGGGTGCAAGAGAATTTTAAATATTTTTAATATCCTTTAAGCAAGTAGTTCACTAGTTATTTTGATGACAACATATGCCTCTTCTAGGGAAAGGAAAGTTATTAAGTACAATAAACTGGCTATGAGTGTCAGTGAATTGTATTATTGCTCTTGATCTCTAACAGGTTCTTAAAGGCTTTTATTTTTCCACTTTCAGGATAAATTCATTGTGTCTAAGAGAACTAGAAGAGAAATTGGGGATCTATCTATAACAGGATTCTAACGTTTGAATGTGTAATATCTAAATATGAATCTTTAGATCTGCAACCATAAATTCAAGTCTCCCATTCAAACATACTCTCTCCTGCATATAAAGCTTATGGCCACCTCGGTCTTATCTTGCCCTTATGAAAGGTAGCATCTTCTTTCCCTAAGTAAGTTTTTCCTGATTCTTATTCTCAGCCACTGGGTTCACAACCATCATCACCTACCTCTTTCTCCTTAGCCTTTCACACCCAACACTTAAATAATTGCGCAAACTACATTTTTCCTCATGATTGCTCTTGTGTTCATCTTTACATTTTTATTGAACCCTTTATTTGGAGTAGCCTTTTTTTCCTGTTAGTCTGTTCTCTTTCAGCTTTCTCCTGCACATGACTATAATAAAATAAAGCATGTTTGCTATTTTCTTTTTAAATCAGTTACAGAAATAGACATAGTCTCAAGGAGTAGGATCAGTGTTGGAATATATATTTTCTAAATCCTTTCTGGTCTAACTTTCTAATTCATTTTTCCATGTAAGCAATACCTGCTCCCCCTATGATATATTAACCTCACATCACACATTATCCAAACTACTCTTTTCTATTTTAAATATTTTATATGTTTATATATTATAAAGTATTATAAATATGTTTAAAATACTTTTACAATTATTTATGTCACCTTCATACTATGGAATTTTTTACTAAGGTAGAAAAACTGAGCTTTCCAAATTTCTTTCTTTCCCCCCTTTTTAAAAAAACTTTATATTAATTGTTGTTCAAGTACAGTTTTCTATCCTTTACTCCAAATTTCTTTATTCAGAGTACAATTCATGCTTAAAAAACAGTATTGAAAATTAGACACACAGAGAAGGAAGATGGCCTTGGGATAGCAGGGAGCAGATTCCATTTCCCCCTACACACGGGAGAAAATCCTGGCTGATCTACGGAATAAAGAGCAAGCAGCCAACATACCTCAACATATATGAAAATAAGAGACCCAGGATTGTGGTGGAACCGAAAAACCAGACGGTGAAAGTAGTGCTGCAACACGGTAGGGTCCCAGGAACCAGCGTGGGGTCCGGGGTGCTGGAGCCCCAGGCCCAGAGCCCGCTGCCTGGTTTGCCACAGAGTCCTGGGAAGAGAGCCGGGACAACTGCTCCCTCCCCAGCCAAACAAGGTCTGAGCAGCACCAGGGGGAACCCAGTTGCTAGCAAACACACAAGGGCTGTGAGCACCCTCGGAGTCTGTGGACACCGGCGGGGTTGGGTCATGCAAGGGGCCCTGAACCCCATGGTCACCGGTCTCGCTGGACAATTGGGCTGCGGGAGAAGCCAGGACACTGTATAGAGCGGCAGGCTTGAGTAGGAGGAATTTTTCAAGAGGAAGGAGTGAAAAGACAGACGCTGTTTGGGGAATTCTCTTACAGCAATCACTCCGGCCTCCCTGCCACCCAGCCGGGCAGCGATCCTGAGGTTGCACAGAAGGTTGTGCTTGTGTGGAGGACCCTGCGCACCCCCGTGGCACTGGGAAGGGTGAGGCAGTCTGGCCAAGGGCACGTGTGTGGAAGCGCACCCCCACACCCCAGCACACAGCGATAACTCTGGGGAAAGGCCTGGTCCCCACACCCAGGGCACAGGGGAGAGGAGGCAGATAACTCCCCAGACAGTATGCTCAGCTGACTGAGTGCAGATCGGGAAGGAAGAAAAGCTATACCAATCACCTCTTAGCTTGCCTCAGCCAGCAAGACCAGAAAAACTGGTTTGGCCACTTTAAAACCAAGAGGCTTTTAAATTTTATTCTTTTTTTTTTTTTTTTTGTAACAATTCTTAATTTTTAATTTTTATTATTTTTATTCTCTTTCAACTTCTTTTTCCTCTCTTTCCTGCTTTCTATTTTATGCCTTCCTTCTTTCTTTCCTTCATTTTTTTTCTTTTTCCTTCCTTCATCTGCCTTTTTTAAAAATACCTAAAAGTGAGACAAAAACCTGGAACTGTGAAAAGACCAGAGTTGAACCCAAAGAAGGGGCATCACAACAGCTGCTTCCATGAGACAAATTTCACTCTGCTATTACAGAGAACCTGCAAGTTATTGCATATTTGTATTATTATTATTTTTCCATTATTCTTACATCTTTTTTAAAAATAGTACTTTTGTATTCCTCTTCTTTCTGCATAGTCTGCTTTGCTAGGCTCATTACATGGAGACATTTGACAGGTTTCCCCTGATCTCTCTTTCATAGTATATTGCTAATTTACTGTCCTTCACCTCACCCGTGTCCCATTAGCACTCTACTCAAGGTTCTATACTCCCTATTCTTGTTATCTAGATCACATAGATTCTGTCATATGATTGTTGCTCTAATATTATTGTAAATAATTGCTGCTCCATGCAATTATAAATACTTCACAACACCCCTCCCAGATCTTAACCCACTTCAGTTTCCTGAACTCTATTACTGTAGTGGTTATCTCAATTCTCTTACACACTACACCTATTTACTATTTTTTACTCTCACCTTACCTCAGAATCTGACCTCCCACAACCTCACTGCTCTCTAGATGCAACTCACAATCCTTTCCTCCCCACCAAGAGTCTTATCTTTTTTCCATCCTTTCTAAAAATCAGCTAGTTGGGGATCACAGTTAACACTATACATAGCTAAAGGATCTCCTATCTCTTCTCTACTGGCTGCTACTGTAAATATCATAGAATACTCTCTTTCTGTCTTAAACCATTTTGCCTTCCCCCTCCACCTGATCACAAAAAAAGAGTAGGTGTAAGTGATGAACACCAGGATACCCACTGGAAGAGGAAACCCAACAACAAAGAAACCACTAACAGATAACAAGAGAAGAGGTGAAGGACGGAGTAGAAACCACATAAACCTCAATCTAGGACCTATCTGGAAATAACTAAACAGTAGAGACAGTATCCAGTACAAACAACTGAACAAGAGCAAGAGAGAATCCTCAAAACCTTATACACATGGAAGAACCAGCTTCAACTCAACCTGCCCTCACCAGCACAACAAAATACAAGAGGTAGTGGACAGCTGGTGAGAAGAAACCACCAAAGAAAGAGCCAATAACAATCAAAACTCAAAGACAAACACAGAGCCTACTTAAATGACAGCCCAAACCAGTGAGCTTGGGAGATCAAGGAAACTGCACCACTGAATCTCACAGGTATTCTACCACAGAAGTTCACACCATAAACCCAGGGAGCCAGAACAGATCAATTTAAGAAACTGAGGCTAACAAGCAGGGTCTCACAAACCATGGGAAGACAAATAAACAATTCCCAAATGAAAGGAAAGGAGAAAGCCTTCGAAAAAAAATGCTAAATGAAATAGAGGCAACTCAACTACCAGATACTGAGTTCAAAGCAATGATTATCAGGAAGCTCAATGAGCTCACAATGAACTACCAGAAACTACAGGGAAGCTACAATAAGCTCACTGCAAACTATATCAACATGAAAAAGGAAATAGAAACTACCAACAAGGGCCAAGAGGAAATGAAGAATACAATTTCTGAACTGAAGAGCACAGTAGAATGAATCAAAAGCAGGCTAAATGAAGCAGAGAATTGGATCAGTAAGCTGGAGGACAAGGTAGAAAGAAACACACAAAATGAGCAAGAAAAAGAAAAGAGACTCAGAAAGAATGAAGAGGGATTAAGAGAAATGCAAGACAATATGAAACATAATAATATCCATATAATAGGGATACCAGAAGGAGAAGAAGAAGAGCAAGAGATAGAAAACCTATTTGAAAAAGTAATGATGGAAAACTTCCCTAATTTGATGAGAGAAAAAGTCACACAAATCCAGGAAACGTAGAGAGTTCCAATCAAGAGGAACCCAAAGAAGCCCACCTCAAGACACATCATAATTAAAATGGCAAAATACCAAGACAAAGAGAGAATCTTAAAAGCAGCAAGGGAAAAACAGGAAGTAACATACAAGGGAGCTCCAATAAGGTTAGCAACTGACCTCTCAATGGAAACGCTCCAAGCCAGAAGAGAATGGCAAGAAATATTCCAAGTAATGAGAACCAGAGGCCTGAAACCAAGGCTACTTTACCCAGCAAGGCTCTCAATTAAGATAGAAGGCCAAATAAGAAGCTTCCCAGATAAAAGAAGTCTAAAAGAATACACCTCCACCAAAACAGCTCTACAAGAGATGCTAAAGGGCTTGCTTTAAGGAAAGGACAAAAAAGAGAGAGACAGAGAGGAACACAGGTATGAAAATGGCAATGAATAAGTACCTATCAGTAATAACCTTAAACATAAATAGATTAAATGCTCCAATCAAAAGACATAGAATCACTGAATGGATAAGAAAGCATGACCCACACATATGTTGTCTACAAGAGAACCATCTCAGGACAAAGGATCTACACAGACTAAAAGTGAAGGGCTGGAAACAAATTTTCCAAGCAAATGCACAGGAAAAAAAAGCTGGGGTACCAATACTCATATCAGACAAAATAGACTTCAAAAAAAGGGCCATAAAGAGAGACCCAGGAAGTCAGTTTATAATACTCAAGGGAAGACTCCACCAAGAAGATATAAACATTGTAAATACATATGCACCCAAAATAGGAGCACCCATATACATAAAGAAAATCTTAGAGGACTTCAAGAAAGATATTGACAGCAACACAATTATAGTAGGGAATTTTAATACCCCACTGTCAGAAATGGACAGATCTTTCAAATAAAATATCAACAAATATATTGTGGCATTGAACAATGCCCTAGAGGAAATGGACTTAACTGATATATACAGAGCCCTCCATCCCAAAGAAGCTAAATATACATTCTTTTCAAGTGCACATGGAATATTTTCAAAGATAGACCACATGATAGGACACAAAACAAGTCTCAGCAGATTGAAGAAAATTGAAATTATACCAAGCATTTTCTCTGACCACAAGGGACTGAAACTGGAAACCAACTCCAAGGGAAAAAAACCAAAACACTCAAAATCATGGAGATTGAATAGCATGCTATTAAATAATGAATGTGTTAAGACTGAAATAAGAGAAGAAATCAAAAAGTCTCTGGAAACAAATGAAAATGAACTCACAACAACCCAAAACTTATGGGACACAGCCAAGGCAGTCCTGAAAGGGAAGTTCATAGTGATACAGGCTTACCTAAAAAAAGATAGAAACATTTCAGACAAACGACCTAACCCTGCATCTACAAGAACTCAAGGAACAACAACAAAGACAGCCCAGAGAAAGTAGAAGGAAGGAAATAACCAAGATCAGAGCAGAATTAAAGAACATACAGACTAAAAGCACAATTCTAAGGATCAATGAATCCAGGAGCTGGTTCTTTGAATAGATAAACAAAATTGACAAGCCTTTAAGCAGACTCATCAAGAAAAAAACAAAGAGGACCCAAATAATGAAAATCAGAAATGAAAGAGGAGAGATTACAACTGATACCACAGAAATACAAAGAATTGTAAGAAATTACTACGAAGAACTGTATGCCAAGAAATTTGAAAACCTAGATGAAATGGACAGATTTCTAGAAAAATATAATCTTCCTAAACTCAATGAAAAAGAAGTAGAAAACTTGAACAAACCAATAACAGCAAAAGAAATTGAAGCAGTAATTTAAAAACTCCCAACACACAAAAGCCCTGGACCAGATGGTTTCACAGGAGAATTCTACAAAGCATTTAAGGAAGAGCTAATCCCTATCCTGCATAGACTATTCTAAAAAATCCAAAAAGATGGAAGACTCCCAAACTCTTTTTATGAGGCCAACATCATCCTAATCCCAAAACCAGATAAAGACACAACAAACAAAGAAAACTTCAGGACAATATCACTAATGAACATTGACTCTGAAATCCTCAACAAAATACTGGCAAATCACATCCAACAATATACTAAAAAGATCATCCACCATGACCAAGTGGGATTCATCCCAGGGATGCAAGGATGGTTCAATATTCGCAAATCACTAAATGTAATACATAACATAAATAAAAGCAAAGACAAAAATCACATGATCATATCAATAGATGTAGAAAAAGCATTTCATAAGGTACGGCACTCATTTGTGATAAAAACATTCATCTAAGTGGGAATAGAGAAAGCATTCCTCAACATAATAAAGGCCATATATGAGAGACCTACAGCCAACATCATACTCAATGGGTAAAAACTAAAATCTTTTCCACTAAGATCAAGAAACAAGACAAGGTTGTCCACTTTCTCCAATGCTATTCAATATAGTATTGGAAGTTTTAATCACAGCGATCAGACAAGAAAATGAAATAAAAGGCATCCAAATTGGAAAGGAGGAAACAAAACTGTCATTGTTTGCAGATGACATGATAGTGTACATAGAAAATCCTATAGACTCAACCAAAAAACTGTTTGACCTAATAAATGAATTTGGTAAAACAGTGGATACAAAGTAAATACCCAGAAGTCAAAGGCATATTTGTATACCAACAATGAAACATCAAAGGCAGAAATGAAGAAAAAAATCCCATTTGATATAACAAAAAGAAAAATAAAATACCTAGGAATAAATCTAACCAAGGAGGTAAAAGACCAGTATGCAGAAAACTACACAACACTAAAGAAAGAAATCAAGGAAGACAGATACAAATGGAAACATATACCGTGTTCATGGATTGGAAGAACTAACATCATCAAAATATCCATACTACCCAAAGCAATGTACAGATTCAATGAATACCTATTCAAGTATCAATGGCATATTTCACACACATAGAACAAACACTTCAAAAATTTATTTGGAACCATAAACGACCCCAAATAGATGCAGAAATCTTGAGAAAGAAGGGCAAAGTAGGAGGGATCACAATACCTGATACCAAACTGTATTACAAGGCCACAGTAATCAAAACAGCCTGGTACTGGCATAAAAACAGGCACATGGACCAATGGAACAGAGCAGAGAGCCCAGAAATAAACCCAAGTCTCTATGGTCAATTAATATTTGACAAAGGGGGCAGCAACATAAAATGGAGTAAAAATAGCCTCTTCAACAAATGGTGTTGGGAGAACTGGACAGCTACATGCAAAAAAATGAAAGTCAAGCACCAACTTACAACATACACAAAAAAAAATTCAAGGTGGATAAAAGACTTAAATATAAGCCATGTCACTATTAAAGTCCTAGAGGAGAACATAAGCAGGAAAATCTCAGATATTTCACGCAGCAACATTTTTACTGATATGTCCCCAGAGCAAGGGACATAAAGGAAAAAATAAACAAATGGGATCTCATCAAAATAAAAAGCTTCTGCACAGCTAAAGAAAACAGTATTAAAATAAAAAGAGAACCAACTGAATGGGAAAACATATTTGCCAATGATACCTCAGACAAGGGCTTAATCTCCAAAATATATAAAGATCTCACATGACTCCACTCTAAGAAGACAAGCAACCCAATTAAAAAATGGGCAAGGGACTTGAACAGACAATTCTCCAAGGAGGACATACAGAGGATCCAAAGACACAGGAAAAGATGCTCAATATTGCTAGCTATCAGAGAGATGCAAATTAAAACCACAATGAGATACCACTTTACACCAGTCAGAATGGCCATCATAAGCAAAACAACAAACAGCAAGGTGCTGGCAGGGTTGTGTAGAAAAGGGGACCCTAGTGCACTGTTAGTGGGATTCCAGATTGGTACAACCACTATGGAAAACAGTATGGAATTTCCTCAGAAAACTAAAAATGGATCTGCCTTTTGACCCAACAATTCCACTGCTAGGATTATATCCTAAGAACCCTGAAACACGAATCCAGAAGAACCTACGCACTCCAATGTTCATAGCAGCACAATTTACAATAGCCAAGTATTGGAAGCAACCTAGATGCCCATCAGTAAATGAATGGATCAAAAAACTATGGTAAATTTACAGAATGAAATTCTATGCAGCAGAAAAAAGAAGGAGCTCCTACCCTTTGCAACAGCATGGATGCAACTGGAAAGCGTTATGCTAAGTGAAATAAGCCAGATGGTGAAAGACAAATACCATATGATCTCACCTTTAACAGGAACCTAAACAACAAAACAAACAAACAAGCAAAATATAAACAAATACACTGAAATAGAGAATAGACTGACAGTGTTCAGGGAGGATAGGAGGGGAATTTCGGGGGAAAAGGGAAGGGTTTACAGAAACAAATATAAAGGACACATGGATAAAAAACTAGGGGCAGGTGGAAATGGGAGGGAAGAAGGGAGGGCTGGGTGGGTGGGCTGTGATGGGAGTAAAAGAGAAAATTGTACTGCAACAACAATTAAAATAAAATTAAAAAAGAAAATTAGACATGTAGAGATCAAAACATCAAAGGTAATTATTTAATATGCATTCCTAGCGTGTTGCTCTCCCCAAATCTATATGCAAAGAATTCTTTTTACAGCCAGTGGGACTTCATCCCCCACAAAAGTTTCACACAAGGGAAAAACAATTAAAATTAAACATATATAAGTAGAACAAACTTTAATAAGCTCTCTCAATAAGTATTTACCTGAGGGACTAAAACAGATGCATTGTAAAAAACTGTTTAATAACCCTCTATTAAATAATTTTCTTGATTTGAATTAAAATCTAATGCAGGCTAAGTTATAAACAAACAAGATTTACATAATGGTAATATCTAAAGGTAGTGTAATACAGGAATCATCTATTAATCAAATATTTTCCATTAATAAGTACTGTATTGTTCTGCTTTTCTTTACTCTCTACCAATCTCAGTGATTTATTAAAGCCAGTTACATAATTCTGTTTAAAAATAATGAGGCAAATATGCTTATCAAGTGGTTTTAAAGTAAACAAGCAAATTAGTTGTCAGTTTTCTCACAAAACGTGGCTTCTTAAATGATGAAAACCTTAAAAGACTTCAAGATTTCCAATGACCGTGAACTATTTGAAAGCAATTTATCTTTCTTGCCAATGTTTGTAATATGCAAGAATTAACTTTTCTCCACCTTTTGAAAAATAATACTTTTGTATTTTTAGAAATCTCACTTTTTTCTCATTTGCAGTCACAATTTTCAGCTTATGACATTGAAATTATTCTCTTGCAATTAACCCCAAAGTTATAAATATGGTAATGAGCCCAAGAAGTAAAGTTATATGTTCCCTCTTATCTTCCCTCTTTTTTCATCTCTAACAAATAAACAGTGTCTCAGAATAAAACACATAAGGAAAACATCCTGAAATAAAACTCAAAAGCAAGGTTACTTTTGGATTAAAAGGGATTTACATGCTCTCTTCTTTTTAAAATTCCAGATGTCAAGCCCTCTCAGGGCAGGTTGATTTGGAATAACTTGAGTCATACTAATGTGCTTGTAATGCCTTGCACTGCAAGTGATCAGTGATAACAATGTGCTGAAAACTGATTTCCATCTCGAATTTGCCCCCTGCTTTCTTATATCATGGGGACATGGGATCACCATTCATGATGTCATAAACTTTTAACTCAAAAACACACTTTTATATTAAAATGACCACTGTGTTCCTTCATGACAGCCATTCCATGGGGCAATATTGATGCTGTAACATGATGGTTAGATTCTGTAAATCTGTTTATAAAATTTGTTAGTCTTTCAGAATTCCAATCAAATAGAATGTGGCAGGGTCTCACAGAAGTACTATGGAAACTTTAAAAATTGAGTCCATTTCATTATATAAAATATATTTAAGTTCTGTATATGACAAATAAATTTCCTGAAAATGGGTTATTTTTAATAGTTGCTCAAGGTCTAAAACTTAAAAGGGGGACGATCCTTTGAAGAAAACTTTGAAGAAGACTTTGATAGTATTAATAAAGGGAAAAAAGAAGTTAAATTCAGGTTGCCAACTTATCTTTTAAATAGTAGTCCAAAAAAAGACACAGGGTCATCATCCTTTCTATGATGACCACATTCTAGAAACACTGTACAGTGTTTAAAATCTTAAGTATGTTTTAAGCATTTAACTAGCATTTCCTATGCCATGACTTTCTCTTGCCTGCCACCTTCCCTGTATGTCAGATTTTATTTCCCTGAGGAGCAAAGAAATTAAAAGGAGAGATGGCTATATACCTCTCCCAGTGAATAAAGAATCCAAAAGAAAATTTTTACCTTTGGATAAAATACATTTGCCAAATTCAATATAATGTAGAACCTGGAAACTGAATAAAAATAAAAGATGTATTTTTCTATAAAATCACAGGTTTTTGTGAAATGCTTGCAATTTGTGATTAAATATCTTAGGGTAAAATGTTGAATTTTTTTCTTGGTATTTAACAGTATGAACAAATATAATATTTGATGAAAAAATTGATATATAAAAATTTGAAATTGCTATACCTTAGTTAAGATTCAATGTACATAATTTCAATTATTGCCTAAAGGTTTCACCTATAAGTTAATTGATTTATTTCTTAATTTAGGATTTTTTGTTTAATAAAGGTGATACTATGTTAAAATAACCTAAATGCAGGGTTATTAAAAACAATAGAAAGTGGTCAAATGGTACAGACTTCCAGTTATGAGGTATATAAATCCTGGGGATGAAATACACACCATGATGACTATCGTTAACAATGCTGTATTTTATATGTTAAAGTTGCTAGGAGTACTTGGCTGGTGTGGCTCAGTGGATTGAGCACTGGCCTGTGAAACAAAAGGCTGCCTATTCTATTACATACAGTCAGGGCACATACGTGCCTGGGTTGTGGGTCAGGTCCTCAGTTTAGGGCAGGCAAGAAGCACGACAGACAACCACTCACTGATGTTTCTCTTCCTCTCTCCCTCCCTTCCCTGTCTCTGAAAAGAAATAAATTAAATTAAATTAAGTTGCTAAGAGAGTAGATCTTAAAAGTTCTCATGACAAGAAAAAAATTTTTTAACTATGTGCGTTGATGTACTTTAACTAAATTTATTTCTGTAATCATTTCATAATGTATACATATATCAAAGCACTATGTTCTTCACCTAAAATTAACACAATATGATATGTCAATTATAACTCAATAAAAAATGAATAAAAAAAAAGAAACCTAATATAGACTCTATGGAAAAGTTGTCTGCGAAGAGGTTCTGAGAAAATAATTGTATACACTAAATGCATCTTATGTAAAATATATGATCTAAAGTTTAAAATTTGTCTATCACTCTGAGCAGTTAGAATAGTAGGTTAAAATATGGGATGAACAGATGTAGTGCACCCCTTCTCCATGACCACAGACTGATTTCCTGCCCTGGCAGAGAGCTCACAGAAATGTGCCCTGGAGAATGAGTAAAACAGAATGCACCTGTCCATGCAAATTAATCACCAGTTCTAACAACAACATCAAATTGGCAAAGAGGCTTTACTATTGCACATATTGGTATTTTTATAAACCTAAAAGGATATGTGATTTTGGGTCACAAGTAGCAGGAATAAGTAAGGTTCTTCCACTAATTATATGATATAATCAAAGAAAATCACTTAACCTCCTTCAACTTTGCTTCCTTTTGGAAAATAAACATGACAATAAACCCACATCAGAGGGCCTTTGTGAGAATTAAGTACAAGCACATATTAAGTAATATAAGAACATTGTACAATGTACTATAAGTACATTGAGAAAGCGCTATGTACATGGCTCTACAAAATGTGGATATTTGTTTTGTTGTTAAGGTAATTTGTTTTCCATTACACATCTTGGTAGTATATCAGCTTGATTCTATATCAATTTTTTGGAGAGTTACAATAATACTCTATAATGAGAACAAGGTGCATATTAACTATCTGATTAGAGTATTTGTTCAGGCATTCAACAAACATTCACTGTAATTTCTAATATGTGCCAAGTACAATGGCAGATACTGAAGATACCGAATTAACTACCAATTGTTATAGTGGACATCATTTTGAAGAGGTTAGGCAATGGTTCCTGGAGGATGTGATTCAAGCTGAGTACCTGAGGACTATGAGAGAGAGAAGCATGAACCACAACTCAGAATCATGATAAAACATACCAATTTCTGCAAACTGAAACTAGTTGAGCAAGATTGTGAAATAGACTAATAATCAGGTAATATAAGATGAGACTTAAAGGGCAGAGGACTCAAGATCTTGAAGGGTTCTACATTCTCTATTAATGACTGATTTCTGAAAATGTTGGAAGATTATTACAAGGGGTAGTGACCTAATTATAGTGTGCTAAACACACACACACACACACACTCTCTCTCTCTCTCTCTAAATAAAGGCATAGATCACAAAGAAAAAAGTAAAACTGGCACTATCTTCAGGTGGCATGTTTGTCCACACAGAGTACACCAAAATTAATAGGAAAATTCAACAAAATGGCAGGTACAAAGTCAATACGCAAAAATCAATTGCATTGTTTTAGTCTTACTTTCTTATACATATTGTTCAAGTACAGTTGTCTCCATTTTCCCTCCGCCACTCTCCCATGCCCCACCCACCCTACTTCCCATCCTCCATCCTACCCCATTTTGGCTTTGTCCATGGGTCCTTTATACATGTTCCTTCATTACCTTTCCCATTCTTTCCTGTTATGTCCCTCTCCTATGCCCTCCCCTCTGGTTACTGTGAGTTTCTTCTTGATTTCGGTGTCTCTGGTTATATTTTGCTAGCTTGTTTGTTTTGTTGATCAGGTTCCACTTATAGGTGAGATCATATGGTATTTGTCTTTCACCACCTGGCTTACTTCACTTAGCATAATGCTCTCCAGTTCCATCCATGCTGTTGCAAAGGATAGGAGCTCCTTCTTTCATTCTGCTGTATAGTATTCCATTGTGTAAATGTACCATAATTTTGATCCATTCATTTATTGATGGGCATCTAGGTTGCTTCCAGCACTTTACTGTTGTAAATTGTGCTGCTATGAATATTGGGGTGCATAGGTTCTTCTGAAATAGTGTTCCAAGATTCTTAGGGCATAATCCCAGCAGTAGAATTACTGGGTCAAAAGGCAATTCCATTTTTACTTTTTTGAGGAACTCCATAATGTTTTTCACAGTGGCTGTACCAGGCTACATTTTAACCAACAGTGCACTAGGGTTCCCTTTTCTCCACAACCTCTACAGCACTTCTTGTTTGTTCATTTGGTTATGATGGCCATTCTGACTAGTGTAAAGTGGTATCTCATTGTAGTTTTAATTTGCATCTCTCTGGTGGCTAGTGATACTGAGCATCCTCTTATATGTCTCTGGGCCTTCTGTATGTCCTCCTTAGAGAAGTGTCTGTTCAAGTCCTGTGCCCATTTTTTAATTGGATTTTTTGTGTTCCTGGTGTGGAGTTGTGTGAGTTTTTTATATATTTTGGAGATCAAACCCTTGATTTCCAGGTATCTGAGGTATCATTGGCAAATATATTTTCCCATACAGTTGGTTCCCTTTTCATTTTGTTGTTGTTTTCTTTAGCCATGCAGAAGTTTTGAGTTTCATGAAGTCCCATTTATTTATTCTTTCCTTTATGTCCCTTGCTCTAGGTGACATGTCAGTGAAAATATTGCTGCATGGAATATGTCAGATTTTCCTGCTTATGTTCTCATGTATGACTTTTATGATGTTGTGACTTAAGTTTATTTTTGTGTATGTGTGATTTGGTGGTTGAATTTCATTTTTTATTTTTTTTGCATGTAGCTGTCCAGATCTCCCAACACCATTTGTTAAAGAGGCTATTTCTATTCAGTCTTATGCTCCTGCCCCTTTTGTTGAATATTAATTGACTATAGAAACATGGGCTTATTTCTGGGCTCTCTATTCTGTTCCATTGTTTTATGTGTCTGTTCTTATGCCAATACGAGACTGTTTTGATTACAGTGGCTTTGTAATATAGTTTGATATCAGTTATTGTGATCTCTCCAAATTTTTTCTTCTTTTTCAAAATCTCCACAGATATTTAGGGTCATTCATGGTTCTATACAAATTTTTTAAATGTTTATTCTACATCTGTGAAATATGCCATTGATATTTTAATAGGGATTGTTTTGAATCTATAAATTGCTTTGTGTGGATAGACATTTTGATACTGCTAATTCTTCCAATCCATGAACACGGTATATGCTTCCATTTATTTGTATCTTCCTTAATTTCTCCAGTGTTGTGTAGTTTTCTGAGTACAGGTCTTTTATCTCCTTGGTTAGGTTTATTCCTAGATACTTTGTTTTTCCTGCTGCTATGGAAAATGGGATATTTTTTCTGATTTCTAGTTCTCATATTTCATTGTTGGTATACAAAAGTGCCTTTGATTTTTGAATATTTACTTTGTATCCCACTGTTTTGCCAAATTTGCTTATTAGGTTGAGTAGTTTTTAGGTGAGTCTATAGGGTTTTCTATGTACACTATTATGTCATCTGCAACCAATGACAATGTTACTTCCTTTTTTCCAATTTGGATGTTTTTCACTTCTTTTTTGTGTCTGATCACTGTGGCTAGGACTTTCAATGCGAGTTGAATAGAAGTGGTAAAAGAAGACATCCTTGTCTTGTTCCTGATCATAGTGGGAAAACTTTTTGTTTTTACACATTCAGGATGATGTTGCCTGTAGTTTTCTTACAAATGATCTTTATCATGTTGAGTTAGGGTCCCTCTACTCCCAATTTGCTGATTATTTTTATTATAAATGGGTATTATACCTTATCAAATGCTTTTTCAGCATGTGTTGATATGATCATGTGATTTTTGTCTTTCTTTTTGTTTATGTGATGTATTATGTGCATTGATTTGTAGATAAATTACCATCTTTGCACCCCTGGGATGAATCCCATTTGGTCATGGTGTATTATCTTTTTAATATATTGTTGGATGTGGTTTGCCAATATTTTGTTGAGAATTTTAGCATGTATATTAATCAATGATATAGACCTGTAGTTTTCTTTCTTTGTTGTGTTTTTATCTGGTTTTGGGGTTAGGATGATTTTGGTCTCATAAAAAAGTTTGAGAGTCTTCCTTCTTTGATTTTTTGGCATAGTCTGAGAAGAATAAGGGTTAGCTCTGACTTAAGTGTTTTGTAAAATTCTTCTGTGAAAACATGTGGTGCAGGGGTTTTGTGTACCAGGAGTTGAATGCTTCAATTTCATTTGCTGTTATTGGTCTGTTCAGGCTTTCTGCTTCTTCTTCATTTAGTTTTGGAAGATTATATTTTTCTAGAAATTTGTCCATTTCACCCAGGTTTTCAAATTTCTTGGCATGTGGTTGTTCCTAGTAAGTTCTTACTATCCTTTATATCTCTGTGGTATCAGTTGTAATGTCTCCTCTTTCATTTCTGATTTTATTTATTTGGGTCCTCTTTCTTTTTTTCTTGATGAGTCTGGTTGAAGACTTGTCAATTTTGTTTATCTTTTCAAAGAACCAGCTCCTGGGTGTATTGATCCTTTGGATTTTTGTTTTAGTCTCTATGTCATTTAATTCTGCTCTGATCTTGATTATTTCTTTCCTTCTACTCTCTCTGGGCTTTGTTGTTGTTCCTCTAGTTCTTCTAGATGTAGGGTTAGACTGTTAATTTGAAATGTTTCTGTGTTTTTTAGGTAGGCCTGTATCACTATGAACTTTCCTGTCAGGACTGCCTTCATTGTGTCCCATAGGTTTTGCACTGTTGCGAGTTCATTTTCATCTGTTTCCAGAAACTTTTTGATTTCTTTATCGATCTCATTATTAACTCATTCATTATTTAACAGCATGCTATTCAATCTTTGTGAATTTGAATGTTTTTGAGTTTTTTCCTAGAGTTGGTTTCTAGTTTCAGACCCTTGTGATCTGAGAAAATGCTTGGTATGATTTCGATTTTCTTGACCTTGTTGAGACTTGTTTTGTGTCCTATTATGTGGTCTATCTTTGAAATGTTCCATGTGCATTTGAAAAGAATGTGTATTTTGCTTCTTTGGGATGAAAGATTCTATATATTGTCACATTGAATAATGCCCTAGATCTTATGGACTTAACTGTTATATATAGAACCTTTCAATTGCATTTCTATATACTAACAATGAATGTATAAAACCTGAAATTTTAAAAAATGTACAATAATTTTCACAATTCCTCTAAATGAAATAAAATACTTACTATAAGTTTAATAAAACATGCACTGGATCTGTATCCTGAAAATTTCAAAAGCTGATTAAAGAATATAAAAAGAGCTAAATAAATGACAAGACATGCCATGCTCATAGATTGAGAGACTCTGTAAAATATTTGTGTCCGTTCCCCCACATTGATTTATAGATAGAATGCGATACCTATTAAAATCCCAGCACTCCCAAACTGAATTCCAGATGTAATGCAATACCATTTGAAATCCTAGCAAGGCATCTTGTGTACATAGACAAGTTTACTCTAAAATGTAAAAAGGCAAGGGCCTAGAATATCTAAATCAATTTTGAAAAAAGTAAGTATAAAGAGTAATTTTACTTCATGTTAAGAGTTACAATTCAGTTACTGTCAAGAAAGTGTGTTTTAGTGAGAGGATAGACACACACAAATGGAAAAAAATAGAGAACCTAAAAGTAGATCACAAAACTATACCCTACTCATTTTTGGCAAAGGTACAAAAGCAATTCAATAAAAGAAGAAGAGACTTTTCCTGTAATGGTGCTGAAGAAACTTGACAGCTATAGGGAGAAAAAAGAAAAAAAGGACTTTGACCTAAACCACCTCAGAACCATATACAAAAATTAACTCAAAATTTACCATAAACTTAAATCTTTAAAACAAATGAGAAAATCTTTGGGACACAGGGCTAGGCAGAGTTGTTAGATTTGATACTAACAACATGGCCTGTAAAGGCAAAAAAAATCATAAGTTGGACCTCATCAGAATTAACAACTTTTGCTTTGCAAAAAAATCCTGTTAGAAGGATGAATAGACAAGCCACAGACTAGGAAAAATATTTGCAAACAACACATCTGACAAAGGTAAATTATTTGGAATATATAAAGTACTCTCAAGAGTCAACACTATAAAACAAACAAACAATCCACTTGAAAAATGGGCAGAAGAGGAGCACACATTTTGCTGAAGAATATACAGATGGCAAAAATGCACATTTAAATATGCTCAACCAAAATTAGCTATTAGAGAAATGAAAATTGAAATCACAGTGAGATGTCACTATACATTATCAGAATGGCTAAAATGAAAAATAGTGATAACACCAAATGTTGATGAGGATGCTAAGGAACCAGATAACTTACACTTTATGGTGAGACATAAAATACTGCAGCCACTCTGGAAAAAATTGTGGCAGCTTCTGTTAAAACTAAAAATGTACTTATAAAATCCAGCAATTTCACTACTGGGTATTTATCCAAAATAAATGAAAACTTATGTTCATACAATAACCTGTACAGCATAGCAGTTTTATTCATAACAGTTAAAAACTGGAACTAACCTAAATGTCCTTCAGTGGGTGTTACTGGTCAGCAATCAAATAATTCTAATGGTACATGTGACAATTGGATTATTTTAATGTAATTCTGAGCAAAATAGAACAATCTCAACAGAGTACATTGCATGATTTCTATTAAATAGCATTGAGTCGATTCATTACAGAGGAGATAGGGTTAGTGTGTGACAAAGAATAGGGAAGGAGAAGAGAGGGAGGCAGGGAGACAGTGGGGCTATGAAAGGGTTTTCCAGAGATAGAAATCTTCCTATATGTTTCCTGTGACCGCAGTCACACAAATCTACATGTGTGATAAAATAAAACAGAGCTTATTAAACACACAAAAATTAGTGTATGTGAAACTGGTGAAATCTGAATAAGATTGATAGATTGTGTCAAAGTTTCCTGGTTGTGACGTTGTACTGTAATGTGTAAGATATGACACCTTTGAGAGAAATTAGGTGATAGGTATAAGGGATCTCCATTTTTTCTCACAACTGCATATGAATCTATAATTATCTCAAAATAGTATTTAGAAATCACTCTAGGTGCAGTATGAGGATAGAATGGTTACGAGGTTGGAATATACAAGACTTACTGGGTCTTTGGATGAGTCTGTGTCTGTTGGGGGGAAACAGTGAAGGGCAGGACATTGTCTATGGCAACCACCAGGTTTCTTCCTTGGACTTTATTTATTAGTAAAGAAAACAGGGTAGACAACTGGAGAAGATGGGTGATTGAATTCAATTTTGATATTGTGGAGTTTATTTTTCATCAACCAAGCAGAGTACACAAAATGAAAATTCCAGCAGGAAGAACAGGAATCCCTGGGCAAGGGAAGGATATAGAATGTTCTGCTGAATTCTGTATACATAATCATCATGTAGTATCTCAGCACATTAATGAATATTAAAATATCAGAATTACCAGTATAATCACTGCAAGGGAATTTTTGAACTCATAAGCAAGAGTAAACATAAAAAATAGGTATCTGTGGGAGTTTCAAATATAGGTTGGAAAGAAGAATTTGCATTTCCATTACGCATTAAAGTAAAGAGAAATTGACACTGAGTACCCTCTGTGGGTGCCAAGTTCTATATTGGTGTTCAGAAGCATTATCCTGTTTAATCCTCACAATAGGCTTAAAAAGTTAACTTTTATTATCCACAATTTTTAAACAGAAGTAGTTTGCCAGATGAAACAAAGCCTATGTGGAATTTCTCACTACAATTTGAATCAAGATGTGTTTAACTTCCAAGCCCACATCCTCTCCACCCCATCAAAAAGCTTGTGGAGAGTGGGGGAGAGCAGACCATACAGCAGATTTTATATTCTTGCTTATTTGGGGGTTTTTGTAATGTTCAACATCTACATTTATTTCTGTAAGTTCTTGCCTCCTTTTTATTTTCCAGTTAATATGTTTTAAGGTAGGCAGGTTATGCAGATTTGTTAACAACCATCTTTCATCTCAACTAATACAAACAGCCGGAGTCTTTGGTTCTGTGTTTCCAAACTTTACATGGTGCATTAGCTCCAACTTTACTAACTATTAACATGGGATTCCTTAAACCACTATACAAGTAAACAACAAATAACTTCCCATTTCTATAGAAAAACCCATACATTATAAGGTTTATTTTTCTCCTCTGGTGATTTTATAAATAATTTATTTTCTTAGTTCACATCTGTGCTAAGAGGTATTTCATTTCGGATTTTTAAGGTTAGCACGTCTTGCCTATTGTCTGCAGGGCTTGAGAGTCAATTCAGTTCAAGACTATACATCACAGTCCATTTAATTACAAACCAAGAACAGTCAAACCAAGTCCTGAAGAGGTAATTTTCAGGTAGGAAGTAGACACCTTTCCTTAACCAACATAGATAAAATTTCAGTATCTCCAAATGCCTTTATTATTATTATTATTATTATTATTATTATTGTCACTAAATTTAATTTTCAAACGCATTTCAACAGGGAACAGTCCACATCTCATTTCATATCCATCAACATGCAAACTCAAGCCTGAGTAATATATCTAAATGCTTAAAATGTGGGTGGGAGTAGGAGATTTGAGGATGTTTATGTGATCTGATCCTCTGCTGTCTCAGTTCATTTTGATCCTTCACCTCCTAAAGCATTCAAAACCTTAGGAATAGATTTAACTTCTCTCCCTTTACGCCATCTAGTGGTTATAAATGGCGAACGCTTGGCTTTAAGGAAGATTTCTAATGAATGGGGGGCGGGGTACACGAAAAACACAACGGTTGGCAGCCACAATTTCCTCATCTCCCTCCACATCACCGACTCCTCACAAGGACACCTTTAACTCTTTTAACCATTTTAGATGTGCACAGAGATACGCAGAGGGAATGAAGGGGACGCACACTCACTGCGAACTTACGCCCCTGGACGCTGACATTTAGAAAAGGGTTCTAAATCCTTGCCGTCATTCGCAAAGGACGGGGAAAGGAGTCGTGGCAAGACCTAGACCAAGGAGACTGCCAGACTTTTCGTCAAGTTAGATAGATGACGTATTAACCTCCGCAACATTAACATCTGGTATGAACAAATAAAAAGAAAGAAAAAGAGGAAAAAGCACTTAAAAATTCCGCCGCGGGGCTTTGCAGGGCTTGCCCCCCAGTCTCCCCCAGAAGACAACCAATTCCTGCGCGTTCCGCTCCGCTCACCCGCCTTCCCAGCTTCTCTCTCTCTCTCTCTCCCGGTTTCCCACGCTCGCCTGGAACCGGGACCCAGGGAGACGGAAGCAAGGCACGGTCCCTGTCCTCCTCCCCTCCACCCAGCCACCGCAGCCCAGCGCGTGCAGCTTCCCTTTGTTCAGCGAGGCTCGCTCTCCTCCCCCGGCAGATCCACCTGGATGCTCTCCCTCGGTGACATTTTGCGCCGGGGCTGGTGGGCGGCTGGGGTGGAGCCAGAGGAGCCCGAGGGGGCGGGGGGTGGAGAAAGGTCAAGCCCAGGGAAAGGCGGGAGACGCCGTTCATAACCTGCGTGGTGGGGCGTGTGCTCGGTTATTTATTTATTTTCTCCTTATTTATTGATCGCACCAGCAGAGCGGCGCGGGGAGCTCGGGGACATGCTGGACCACCCACTGGCGGGGAAGCAGCCAGCCGCCCTCCCGCGCCCCCGCGTTGCCGAGCGCGTCCAGCCTCAGCGCTCCGGCGATTGCCCGCGCCAGCCCCGGCTCCGACCCCGCAGCGCCACAGCCCCGGCAGCCCGGCAGTCCCGGTGCCCCGCAGCCCCGCACCGCGCAGCTCCGGCCCTGGCTACAGCGGCGGCGCAGTAAGTTGGCAGGAGCGAGTCCCCTCGGTTCGCTTCCCCCGCACCTTTTGAACTTGTTGCTGCTGCTGGGCTCGCCTGCGCCCGGCTTTGGGAAGGTGAAAAGGAGGAGGGAAGCACGCAGGGATGGGGGAAGGGGAAGCAGAGCTCGCTTGAGCTTTATTTATGCTCCCTCGGTGCCTGGATTCGGCTGCTCGCGAGCTGCTCCCTCTGCTTTTCCCTTTTCGGGTGCTCGGCGAGGAAAAAGTCTCCATGCAACTCAGCCCCGGTGCACACTTGGCCAGGTATGTACCGCAGGCGAGGCGCGTTCTGTGCGCAGACAGATGCTACTGCCGCCGAGACGGTGGCGGCTGCCAGCTCCCCGGCTCCTTAACTGTCATACTGCACCTGAGCTGAACTTGAAAAGAGAGTGAAGGGGCGATTGGACGAACGCTTCTAGCAGACACAAGGGGTGCTTGTAGACTTAGGGGGAGGAGGACCTATACAAACGTCCCCCACCGTGCCCATCACACAGCATCCCCACCTCTACAAATACTGCCCGAGGGGTAGAGGTGGTCACTGGACTCCCAAAGAGACGTGGGGTACTGGCTGTGATTGCATCTGGGAAGCTACAACAGGTCGTCTTTTTGAGACTCCTTTGGCGGGAAGGGCCACTTGAAAAAGGAAGGTTTGAGAGAGCCAAAAGGGAAGGTGTAAGTGTTGCCTAATTCGGCAAAAGAATACCACATGAGTGATTGTCCTTCGTTTTTCTCTGCCCTACACAAAGCATACTGACCCTACGTTAACCTCGTATCAAGGGAGAAATCAGACACCTGTTTGAAGAAACTGCTGCACCTAAAGTCACCTGTGTACATATTTGTACCAGCAGTGGCCTGGCCCAACTGCTGGAAAAGGTTTGGTTAGGTTCTGTTGGGTGTGATTGTCAGGACATTTTGTTTTCTAAATACCTGTCTCTGGGGGAAACTTGCCCTTCTGAGACCTGTGACTTCACCAGTAGCCCTACCTTGGAATAAGATTGATACCTCTGGACCACCTTTCTCTGTAGCATTTGTTTGACAGGAGGAAGCCTGTGGTTGTGGCTACTTTGACCCTCTAAAGAGGCCTGATTACCCTTCTGGCCTCCACTTCAAGGCACCATGGCGGCGGGTGTAGCAGCGTGGCTGCCCTTTGCAAGGGCAGCGGCCATCGGGTGGATGCCTGTGGCTTCGGCGCCTATGCCGGCTCCCCCAAGACAGGAGAGAAAAAGGACTCAGGATGCTCTAATTGTGCTGAATGTGAGTGGTACCCGTTTCCAAACATGGCAGGACACCCTGGAACGCTATCCAGACACTCTGCTGGGCAGTTCAGAGAGGGACTTTTTCTACCATCCAGAGACTCAGCAGTATTTTTTTGACCGTGACCCAGACATCTTCCGTCATATCCTGAATTTCTACCGCACTGGGAAGCTCCACTATCCTCGCCATGAGTGCATCTCTGCTTATGATGAAGAATTGGCCTTCTTTGGCCTCATCCCAGAAATTATTGGTGACTGCTGTTATGAGGAGTACAAGGATCGAAGGCGAGAGAATGCAGAGCGCCTTCAGGACGACGCCGACACTGACAACACAGGAGAGAACGCGCTGCCCACGATGACTGCTCGGCAGAGGGTCTGGCGGGCCTTTGAGAACCCCCACACCAGCACGATGGCCCTGGTGTTCTACTACGTTACAGGGTTCTTCATTGCCGTCTCAGTCATCGCTAATGTGGTTGAAACAGTGCCCTGCGGGTCTAGCCCAGGTCACATTAAAGAACTGCCATGTGGGGAGCGGTATGCAGTGGCCTTCTTTTGCTTGGATACTGCCTGCGTCATGATCTTCACTGTTGAGTACTTGCTTCGCCTAGCTGCAGCGCCCAGTCGTTACCGTTTTGTGCGTAGCGTCATGAGTATCATAGACGTGGTGGCCATTCTGCCTTATTACATTGGGCTAGTGATGACAGACAATGAGGATGTTAGCGGGGCCTTTGTCACACTCCGAGTCTTCCGTGTCTTCCGGATCTTTAAATTTTCTCGCCACTCTCAAGGCCTGCGCATCCTGGGGTACACACTGAAGAGTTGTGCATCCGAATTGGGCTTCTTGCTCTTCTCTCTCACCATGGCTATCATCATTTTCGCTACAGTTATGTTCTACGCAGAGAAGGGGTCTTCCGCCAGCAAGTTCACCAGCATCCCTGCCGCCTTCTGGTATACCATCGTCACCATGACAACACTAGGGTAGGTCCCATCAAGGGGAATGGGGTACAGGTTGCATGTGTGTGAGGTGATTGTGGACCACTAAAGTTACGTAGTAAATCAAAGGAAAAAATAATTTTTCTTTTTTCTAAATGGGTTTGGGAAAGCATTATCCAAATGGTTTTGAGGAGCTCTTTTGATCTATGAAATGTGTATCATACAGAAATTGAGGTACTTAGAGAGTTGAGTATTGATGCTGAGTATGGATGCTTGGAAGTGATAAATACATCAAGAAATTTTAGAATTCCTGAATATGAGGGAAGATCATCAATATTATATATGTGAATAAATAAAAATATAGTAAGATTGAAAACAAAATCTGTGCCCCAGTAAAGGTATAAACGTGCATCATATGTATCAAAATGCCTAGAAAGTGTTCCAGTGTGTGTATTCAAGAGAAAAGTTTTTATGTATATTTGAAGTATTACTTTCAAAGGAATAGATACTTTTGGCATGTATTTTCCCTCCAAGAACTATAATTCTTATTTTATATCATAAAATACAGATTATAGATATCACATAAAATAATTTTGTAATATATATGTACATATTCATACATACGCATTTTCATTGTGGCTGATAAGTTATACAGGTTTAGAATATCAAGACTGAAACTCATCAACTCTATAAAATGCAGTGGAATGATATTTGAAACATATTTAAGACTCTAGGTTCATAGATTCAAAAAAGAAGCAAGTGACTGTCATCCTCCATTTTTTGAGAAGCTACAGATCCCATCAGGCAATGGGTTTGTGACCATTAAGTAAACATAGAAGGTAGAGTAGTATCTGGTGAGAGTGATGGTTCTCCAGGTCTGGTCGCAATACAGAATTTTGTGCATTCTAATTTTCTTCTAGAATTCTTTTGTGCATTGTTTTTATTTGGAAGTAATGGTGTTTTGCAAGCAAAAGGGCATATTCCAAATTAGTGTTTTTAAAAATACATTTTAAGCTGGAATTAAGATTTTTTAAATTATAGAAAAGGGAAAGGTATGAAATAATTAATAATGTTAATCAAACTGCAGAAAAGTAGCAGCATTTACATATGACAGAATCTAATGAAATAAGATGGTTAGAGCCCTTTACTTTTGAGTTCTTAGATAAGCCAAATAGTGATAGTGCTCTTTCTTCGGCTTTATGCTTCTTTTCTGGCATAGTTAATCAGTTCAATGGGGATTTGGTAATGGCTATGAGAAAAAGTTATTCCCAAGGCTGCCTTTTGAGTTTTGTGTTCCTGACTAATTTAATTGCCTTCTTTAAATGATAATGTGGTTAAAATTAACCTAATTTTTTAGGCATCTTATGTTGAGCAGAATTTCTCATGTTACCATATAGCTAACTAATGGAATATTTTATATGTGAAGAGTTTTTGGCTAAGTAGGAAGTTGTAGTACAGTAGAATACAATAACATGATCTTGATTTAATCTCACATGCATTTTGAAGTCCTACTGGTGTATTTTCAAAAATTAATTAGTGAAAATCCATATTCTATTGCTTGTATTTCTTTTATATATTGGTAATTTTGTGACAAATTTTGAAGATGCTTCAGAATAGTATAGGTTCTTATTTCTTATACAATTATATATGTGTATAAATAATTATATATGTATATATGTACACATATGGTCTTGTTTTTTTGTCACTTGAAATCTTTACTTAGGACAGCTGGATAGTGCAAATCAGTATCAGGACATCAAATCAGAAGTATATATGAATAAAAAGGGCTCTGGTTAAGGGGAAATAAAGGAAGAAATATTAAAAGGAAATATATTTTCAAAAACTTGATGTCAATGGCAGTTTTTTTCACAAAGTGTCACTGAGTCATAGTAATACTGTATGATGTCTATAAGATTCAATGCAGGCATTATTATAACTAATGTTGATGAGATGCTAATTTCATCCAGCTAAAAGTTTTATCCTAAATATGTGAAATCAGTATTATTTTAAAATTTGTTTCTTGAAACAACTTTTAAATTTCATTTTATTTTGAAATTTATTTTTGTTTTCAGGAGAACAATGAGGAAATGTTAACCATCAGTGACATTTTTTATGTCATAAGATGCTTATAAGCTTTTTGAAATAAACTGAATCATAATGCCTGAGTGAATTCCATGAAATGGATTTAATTCACCTATTCTGTATGTAAGTGAATAGAAGAATCAAATATGCACTTTCTCAGAACTTAGAAGCAAAATTGGAGTTACTTTTAAGACTTAAGTTCATTGAAGTTGAAAAGTTTAATTTTCAGGAAATTAAAGATGTTGATGAAATATAGTACTCATATCTTTCAGGTGTTGAAATACTGATGCTTTCAAAATGCTGATACAGTACATTTATTGGAAAAATATGTGAATATTTAACAAAGCATATGCTTTATAATATAGCACAGTTTCTTAGAAAATGTCTTCAGTTTCTCATCAAAGTGTATTTATAATGTATTTTATTTTCCTGCAGAAATAGATTTTTTTTAATTCTGCTTTTCTGTATCTTATCTTTGCTTACACTTTGACCCTAAAACTTTATTTAAGTATAGAAAATATTAAGCAAAAGCCATCACCTGAATTTAGTTTTTTATGCCGTAGTTTTATACTTAGAAACTGAAGCATATACTGTGTAAACTTTCTGGAAAACATGCAGTTGTTGAAGCTGGTATCAAACTGTGTCTGTTACATGGCCAAGAATTTCCCATTACATTTTCTGAGCTCTTTTTACATGGCTATTATTTCTAATGGATTTAATATTCACCAATTAATGATAATAGAAGTGAAAATGGAATCCTAAATAGTGGTTATCAAAAGTTCCAGCTCATACAAACATTATCTATAGGCAAGGAAGTAGCTAACAGCTTTGTAATTCAGAACTGGCAGAGTCATCTCCTCCCTTTAGGTCACTTTGGACAACATTCTGTTGGATTTTTGGTCTGAAGAAATGCTTTTTTGGTCTGTTGTGTATTTATCTAATCATTTTTGTGCTGCCTGAAATATCAAATATACCATTATATTATAACTTAACCATGTTTGTTCTATAAGTATTTAATTTGCTGATAGCCTACCCATTTGCAATTAATTAAAGTAGAAAACATCAAAAGCACAATATTAAAAAGTCAATAAAAGAAAAAGTGTTGGATTTTTTAAAACAGTGTTTAGGTTGAGTGGCCATATCTGTTACTCCATTCCATTCTTTCTTTCTGTACATATTTATTAAACTGCATCAAGATCTGATCATTGTTTTATTCCCCTACCTTTCTTGTTTCCATAATGTAAACTCTAATTACTACTTTATTACTTCTCTTGGGAGAAAAAGAACTTGAAACTCCTCCATTGTCCTAATGACCTTTGGGAGATGGCATCCAGGCCTTGTTTTTCATTCAGGTGGAAGTAATTAAATGTTTGCCAAATTTAGGAAATTTCCTAATGATCACCAATAATCAGAAACAATGTCATGAAAATATATTTAATAAGATCCAGCTTCAGTTTACCTCAGGGACTTGACTCATGAGTGAGAAGTGATATCAGGTGGTGGCACATCACATAATTTTAGACTTTTATGTTAGGCAGTATCTGCATTCTTGGTCATGATTGTTAACCAGTTTTACCCTTAAAAACATTATATTACTCATGATAAAAATCTGAAGAATTGAGAAGTGTCATTTCTGCAAACATTACCACTTCTTTAATTTTAAGACAAAGATGTTTTCATAAAGTTTTAAGTATAGGAAAGTTATTATGTGGCATTTCTCTAAAGTTCATGTTTAGAATAAACTTTATGATTTCATTACATAAATCATATTCTGATTCATGGACAAATCTAGTAAAACAAAAACTTCATTTATAGTGTACATTCATCAGAAACAAATATGGTAGAATTATATCTATGATCTCAAAAAGAACTTACTATAGTTGTTTATTTATAAGACTCTCAAACACTAGCTCTATAATAATTCAATTTTAATAGGCTTGGCAAATTACTACTTTAAAAAAAGCAAACTGTTTTTCTTTGCAATTTTTCTAACAATGTAATGGGAAATTTTCTATTTTAGAATGACACACATATATATGGTTTTATATGTTCTATTTCATACAACATACAAAAATGTTATAAATATACAAATATATTAAATATTTTATTTGTTATATATTTTAAAATTATACTCAGTTTTAAAAATCAGTTAGTGAAGTTCAAATTTCTTATTACCTAATTTCTGAATACCCAATGAAAGGAAAGTTAACTGTTATTTATTTAAAATCCATCATTTTACATATGCAAGATTTTTTTATAGACTGCTCATAGTTATGCAATTAAATAGCAGGGTTTTTTGAAATTCAATTTTTTACTCCTTTTTTTTTTTTTTTTTCTTTAAAGGGGAAAATGCACCTTTTTTTAAACTTTTTTTTTTTAAAGATTTTATTTATTTATTTTTAGAGAGGGAAGGGAGAGGGAGAGAGAGAAACATCAATGTGCGGTTGCTGGGGGACATGGCCTGCAACCTAGGCATGTGCCCTGCCTGGGAATCGAACCTGCGATAACTGGTTCGCAGCCCGCGCTCGATCCACTGAGCTACGCCAGCCAGGGCTTTTTACTCCTTTTTTGAAGACCTTAAGACAGTATCTAGAAATGTGCGATAATAACTACTTGTGGGTTACTGCTGATGCTACCGGGACAAGAAAAGGAATGCATTCGCACATTATTCCATTAATCCTCTATTCTCTCTTAGTTTTACTCTCTGTGACTCACTCCATATTCCTCAATGTCACTGCCAGCTCTGCATTCATTCACACAGTGCTGAGGTTTATCATGATGGCATCCAGTTGATACAACACGACTGTTTGTTCTCATCAGGTGAACTCTTAGGCCATTTGGCAGCAAACTATTTAATAGTGAGTGTTTTACTTGGCCTGATGAGGAAGAAAATAAGTCAATTTCTTTTTGCTTAAATTCCCTGAAAAAAACATTGGTCTGTGGTTGTTAAAACTCTACAGTTTAACTTCTCTTTTGTCAAAAGAACAGGAATGGTGAAAAAAAATTTACTGAAAAAGGAGTATGATTTTTCCTTCATAACTATGAGAATGATTCACTGTTTTTTTCTTTCCACTCTTCATATGCCTTATGTTGTTTTTTTGAGCGTGTGTGTGTGTGTGTGTGTGTGTGTTGCTGTTGTTCTCCCCCTGGTGCACTGGCTTTAGCAGCTAGATTTGACAGAGTGGGATATGATCTGATATTGAAAAGAAACCCAGGGATAAAACATCATCTACATTTCTGTGCACATTTACACTGCCCCTTGCTTTAGTAGAGTCTATTGGAATTTTTGCCCTTTAGTTTTCTCCTTTGAGAATCAGCCTTTAACACTGACCTTCTCCTTGAAGCCTTCTCAATATCCCAAGCCTATATCATCTGTGGTTGGAATTACTCTTGACATTATAAGTGCTATTTTATATATAATGTATAGTTTTACTTCTTGCCTTCCTAACTAGATTGAAAGGCTGTTGAGGTTTGGACCTATACCTTCTGGGACTTATGACCTACTAAATGAGTACTCAAATGTAGAAAAATGTATATTAATGTGTTGCTGATCACGGCGTGAGGTGATACCTGCACACCACAGAGAGCTCCTTAGCCGGGCAACAGTGCCACTTGCACATGAGCAGGAATCTACTAATCTAATTTTTTGCTGTGTTCAATGTTACAAAATTGAAATTTTTATTATTAGAACACTTTGTCTTTGAATATACTACAATCTACCTTTTTTTCCCCTTTGGATTAGGGAGGGCTATGAGACTTTTTCATCTTTGATCTGTAACTAATGCTTCTGCAAAGATTAGAATTAATGGTTGTCGGTGGCTCTGTTCTTAATCAGTTTGCTTTCTGGTGAAGGCTGGGTAAAGCGTGTGCTCCTCTGGAAAACATATGGAGATAGATATCGTACAGTGTAAGTGCATCAGCACAGGAATATTCTGATTTCTCTTCGAAGCTTAGCTCCCTGTATAAATAGGAGAAGGCAAGGAGTCCGTGGGCCCAAAAGATACTTTTTGACACTTTATGACAAGAAAAGTACTCTATCTCTTACCTAGTAAATACATGGTGGCACTTTTTTCTTTATCCAGGTCCAATCATTTATTAATAAAATGGAATTGTTTAAAAATAGTGAACTATTATCTCTAAATGACATATAAGATAAATGTAGTCTCTCTCAGGAAGAAGTTGCCATTCTAGGTGATTAAAAGGCAGGTATACAAAATACATGTAGCTATATATCCTGGCATGGTGCAATCCATCTTGCAGTGGAAATTTTGACAAGTCTGTTATGTAAAGAAGATTCAAATCATAAAAAAGTGTGGGGAGAACATGGAGAGAGTTATCAGAAGTTAATAATGAGAAAAAATATCATTGAAAGAGTAGGATGACAGTTGAAATAATGTCAAACAGAACAGAAAGGTTTTGTTCTAAAAGTAAAAGGTCTTGCCTTTTTTGCTCTTATGTGGGCCTGATTTTTCCATCTTCTTCATTTTCTTCACTTTTAAGAGTAACAAGGAAAGTGCTCTTGGAACCCAAAGTTTTACCTACAGCATATACTTTCAAGAAATCAAAATGTGACTCATATAGTTCAATTTAACATACTATGTTGATCACTCCCTACCCATCATTGACCCAACAGTACGCACACCTGCCCACTTCCTGTTTAAGAATCCATAGTCTAGAGGAAGATGCAGAAAACAGACACGTAATTATATAATTCCAAGTAGTGGTAGTTGCTATAAGCAAAATAAATCAGGGTAAGGAGTGTATTATTTTGATGAGGGAACTGACAGGCTTTTCTGAGAGCAATATTTGAGCTGATGGCTAACTGAAGGGGGTAAAGTCACTTCTATGAATGCCTGGATGAAGAGCTTTAGAGGGAGAGAGAAAAGAAGTACAAAGACCTCAAGATGGGAAGATGTTCAGTGTATTTCACTTACGGCCATTGTAATTGAAGCGAAAGGATGGATGGGCTTCATAGCAAATGCTATCTGAACAGTGATTGGGATAAGATGTGGGATATTGTAGGCCAACGTAAAGACCTCTGGTTTCATTCAAGACATAAGGGAGAGTTATGAATGTGGTCGGGACAGGATATAATTTCTGTGTTAAAATGAGCACAAGCTCTAAAACATTTAAATTTTCAATGACCATTTTAACAATTTTTCATCATGTATAAGTACAATTTGTTAGATTTGTTATACTCACCGTACTTTAAAATTTATATATAATTTTTCATGAGATTTTCAAAAAGAAATATTTTATAAGAATGCATGATTAAATTATTCTTGTCTGACAAAAATAAAACTAGTTTAAATGAAAAACAAATTTTAACTGAAAAGACAGAAGTGGTTCTCAATAGATGGGGAGCTATTTGGGAAATGATTGGAGATTATTATTTATTTTGAATATAGATTTGCAGACTTACAGTTGTCAATTTTAATGTCAGTGTTCAAGAATATCACATATGCTTTTGATTCTATTTAAAAAGAATTTTCATTTCTTTTTTTCTCATATTGCAGTAGGTACACATATATCCTTTTCAGATGTTTTGTTATTTTTGTCAGTTTGGAAGAACAAATGGTTTGTATGTGTTAAAATCTGTGAAAATTGCCAGAAGATATTTATTTTAAACCCAAAGTGTGTGGGGACCATGTGGGTGGACAGCATGTAATGACAACTTACAGAGGCAGGGCTTTGGTAAGAATCACCATGCTGCAGAGTAAAACATACTCATGAATGGGTAATTGGAGAGAACTCAGGTCAGAAGAACAAGAATTGGATTAACAGCATAGAAATACAGAAAAAAATCATGTGTGCTTTCCAGGTGAGCAACTTGTAAAAATAGTCCTTGAATGGAAGGGAATTCAGGGTGGTATCTCACTTTAGCATTCTGTTTCCATGAAAATATCTGCCCTCCAGGTAATTCTCCAATCTACCCAATATCCTGCCCAGAGGCTTGATTTCTGACTGAACAAACTAGCATTTTACAAGGGCCATCACAAGAAACATGTCCCAGAATTCCCTGTCTTTTTCATCTGATGAAGTTGCTAATGACAATTACACTCTTGTAATTAGCAATGTTTGCTGATTTCAAATGGAGATTGGTTTCCTTTCATCTTCTTATGGCAATGGAAGCTAAATGTATGGAAATAGTTCATTAACTTCAACTATATGTTTCAATTTATGGCCAGCCATATCCAAGCCAGTAATATGAAAAACAGCAAATCTGAAGATCTCTCACAAGGCTTTGGTTTGCTCATTTTTGTGAAATTAAGGATAATTGGAGTAGATATTCACCTGTTTTTCTGATACTTTATAGTATTTTATAAAATGTTACATATAACTGTTTGCAAGTATCTACAACCAAGAAATATTCATAATCTCCATTTATACTGTATAGTTTATCAGAATATTATGTAGTTAGAAAAAAATGCTAATTTCAAGGCATCTCATAGGCATATGACTAAATATTAAGGGGAACTTACTTTCATTTTAGGAAATTCTCAATTGTATAAATTAAAATGAATATTAATTTCAATCCTCTATAGATAATCTTGCAATTTCTTTAATGTTTGCAATAAAAAACAATTGTTTTAGAAAGCACAATTAACATCGAGTGTATAAATATTAACCTGTTGTCCTTAATATAGCATTTGTGCTTTGGGCTTTAAAAATTACATGGATTGGATGCAAAATCTCAGAAGATAACAGTAAATATTCTAATAAAAAGAAATATAATGTAATTTAGAAAATTTATGAGAATAAAGCACTATCTTTATTCAGGATTAACATGGTCCTCAAATAAAGTGCCTAGTGATTTTGCAAAGAACTTTATTATTTTCATGCAAAATGTCCAGCTACCTTCATAATCACCTAAATGAAAAGTAAGAATATTTTATTTCAAAAACAGTAAAAGCAGAGCTTCCTTTTCAGTCAATGCAAATTTTGGCAATGTTCTAAAATATACTATTTCATGACAAACTTAAAGTTCATTAAGGAATCACTTTCCCGATATTCACATTTTTTTACTTCTGTCTGCACATTATTTTTCACATTATTCAGTGCACAGTTACTGGATCTATAGCTATTGTTTCAAATATTATTAAAATATGTGTGAATGTATAGTGCATACTGAAATATACATTTAAGAAACACAAACACACATGTGCACCAATACAAAATGTATGGCTGTAAGTATTACACATATGCATATGTCGGTATACACATACCCTCTCCTTGTATTTTTCTGACAGGACACAAAGTGGGCTATCAATGATAATACTTTTAAGAAGTCTGCATATGTGGAAGATAGGAAGAATCATTTTATATTTCATTTTGTACCTTTTTATATTAAAGGTTTTTTTTCCAGCAACCTATAGAACTTCTGTTAAAAGAGCACTCTCTGGTGACATTTGGGGCCTTCTCTCTTTATATTTTCCTATATAAAAACTTAATCAGATGTTATTTAAAATTAAACCCTTCTTTCACAATATTCCTTTGATCATTCACTAAAAATACCCTAAATATTTAACAGTTTTATAACATTGGTGAAGTTACTTAAACTCTGTTTGCCTGAGATTCCTCATCTATAAAAATAGGTGAGTATTCTCTCCCTCATAGCACTTGCATGGAAATTAAATATGTGAAGATCTTACAATGGTTCCTTCTGTGTAGGTGCTATATGAGGGATTGCTGTTTTATTATTACTATAAAAATATGGTATTGAAATAACATTAAATGTAATACTTTATTCTTGCATAAGAAAAAATAGTAAAGGAGTGAGAGGAAACTTTGGGAGATGATGGATATGTACATCCATGGCCTTGATGGTGGTGATGTTTTTCATGGGTGTATGCTTCTCCCCAAACTCATCAAGTTGTAGACACTAAATATGCTAAGTATGTACAGAGAGAAAAAGAGATGAGAGAGAGAGAGTGGGAAAGAGGGAAAGAGAGAAAGAAGAGAAAGAAGGGAGAGATGGAGGGAGGAAGGAAGGGAGGGAGGTTTTCAATAAACCACAAATAGAAGAAAAAGTCTCTCCTGTCAGTCAGCCAACAGACAATTAGGCAGGAAATGATTGTGGAACATGAAGAGTTAATTGAAAACACATCTTAAAACAGGAGGTGTTTCCTATTTAAAAACTGGAATTTTGAGTCACCATACCAAAGCTTTTGTTGTTGAAAATTCAATAATTAATAAATTTGGGCTACCAAATTATAAAAATTATGTGTCTCTGGCCAACTTGTTTTGAAATGAAATACTTAATCATTCCTTTATTGTGACCTACTCTGCTGATTTGCAAAGAGGATTTGAAACAATTTACAGTCAAATGAACCAAAAAGATTAATAAACAAGCACCAAGTATGAAATGTGAAGGGGAAATGATAGAGGATAAAAGTTATGTTAAATAAAGCATTGCTGAGCATAAACAGCTCTGAATTTCCTGGCAGCTAAAGTTAAGAAAGTGCAGCATGTTTTACAGCTCTATTTATCCAATAAAGGGAAATATCTCACTACCTGAAGAGTTTTTTAGAAGAGTGGAGCATTTTTTTAAACCAACATAATGAACCAATAATTTCAATTTCACAACATATTTAGAAATATTTTTATTTTGTCAATGCAATACTATTGTAAGAATGCAAAGGTGTCTTCATGGGCAATATAAAAGACTTGATAAAAATAAATAACTTCCAGATCATTACAAGATTCATATATATTGTTTAGCAAACTCTTAATGTGGACTGAAGACCACCAGAATTAGGATCATCCAGGATAGTTATTAAAAATGCAGATTCTTGCCATTCACCTAAGATAATTAAATAGTCTCTGGAAGTGGGAACCATGACAAATACATTTTTACTTCGCTCATCAAATTTTAAGAACCACTGATCTGGAAGAATGCATGTTGAGCCTATTTTACTGTTATCATCCTGAAATATTATTGATCTTGAGTTGGAATTTTGAAAGCAGGTAAAAAGAAACCATGTAAAATAATGACCTACACAAAGCAGCTAAATTGCTAGTTTTCAATATTACTTAATGAATATATGATTAGAAATAGAAATTCAGTAATCTTGAATATAGGTGATAAACTGATTTTATTCTGCAAAAGTCCTATCCTGTCCTGTGCTAAGGAATAACGTTTCATGGATGAAAGCCATTAACACTAGTGTTTGGGAGAGCATCAGGAATAAAGAAGACACAATGGCTTCCTTTCAGGAACTTAGGATTTTGAGCTTTTCAAGTTACTGATTTCTGACACTCTCAGGGATAGGTGAGCCGAGTTTTCCTAGTGCAGGCACAAGTTAACTGACCAGCTGATCGTAATGAAAATAAAAAACAGAGTTGTATATCCGGGCCTAGGAAGTAAGGAAGCGCTGATGAGAAGCAAGGCAGCACAATGTATGGACACACTCTACGAACACCATCTAAATTTCATGAGATGAGAATTTCCTTGGATATTTGTTCCCTTTTTTCTCTTTTATTTTATTTTATATAAACAGAAAGTTAATTTGCAAAGGATTTACTTTCCAAAGAGGATGATTTTAGTCACATGTTAGGGGTTTCAACTGTGGAGGACCTGAAGATAAAAAATGGGTTATTGGTAGATTCTCAGATTGTAATGGAGCATAAGGGAAGATGCATGTAAAAGTTAACTAAATGGACTATTTGATATTAACTATTTTAATTGGCTTTTCATGACTGTTAGCCTGTTGGAAATGATATATGCCATAAACCTTTTCCC
This sequence comes from Tonatia bakeri, assembly GCA_004024845.1. Lineage (NCBI taxonomy): Eukaryota > Metazoa > Chordata > Mammalia > Chiroptera > Phyllostomidae > Tonatia > Tonatia bakeri. The sequence continues at coordinate 225,945 of PVIA01001305.1, read as the reverse complement.
ACGAGGTCTAGAGCAAAGTGAACTGTCTTATGAAAGTCCAATAGACAATTAATATGGCCAAGAATTGAAATACATGTCCTGCCCTTGAGGATGCTATCTCATTAGCTATGGTCACAGGACTTTGGGTCGTCAACTTTTGTAAAAAAGGAAACCTACAGTCAGAAGTTATAATTCACTCATAAAAGTGGTGATAAATATACTCAAATGCAAACTCAAGTGTTCCTTAGTGGTAAAATCAGGAGGCCTGTCATGACATTTTGAAATCTTCATTTACAATGAAATTAGTTAGATGATGCAGATTCATCCCAAATCAGATAAATGAACAACAGAGTCTTATAAACCCTCATAATGCCTCTCTTCCTGCACAAAATATATATATATAGAGAGAGAGAGAGGGAGAGAGAGGGAGCGAGGAGAGTGAGAGAGGTGTAAGGATATAAGCTGACACTTTTCATGGAGCAGAAGCATCCATATTCATTGGGGCTCCTCCTCTGTGACAGGCACCAACTTCATAGACATGAACCTTTTTAAAAAATTTTAATTATCAATTTCAGAGAGAGGGAGAAAGAGACAGAAACATAGATTTGTTGTACCACTTAAATACATTCATTGAATGATTTTTTTGTGTGCTCTGACTGGGGATTGAACCCACAACCTTGGCACATCAGGATGATTCTCTAACCCAGAGGTCCCTCACCCCCAGACTGTGGTGGTCCATGTTCTTTTAGGAACCAGGTACAAACAAAGCTGCCCTAGCAAAGCTGAGCTCTACCTCCTCCTCTCACCTCTCCCTCAGTCCTTGGTGCTAAAAAAGGTTGGGGAGTGCTGCTCTCACTGGAATACCAGGCCAGGACAACAGTGTTATTTTACGGTACAGCACATATGGACTGCCTCCCCCCTTGCTTTACCACATTTTGAGTTGCATTGGCAAGAGAGATAAATGAAAATAAGCTAAATAATTAATAAAATGGATGAGACAAAATAATATTAGGAACGCTCAATTGAAAACATGTTTAAGTTCAAACAGCTAGAAGTATCATTAAAAAATCAAGCAAATTCTTCTAGCTGAAATAAAAAACTGAAACAAAAAACAATAAAAAATGTTCTGAGATGCATGTCTGGATTTTCTTTTCTTTTCTTTCTTTCAAGATCATCTTAAATACTCTTATTTAAAGTCAGATACTGTTATCATTTTTCCAATTTTCTTTGTCTTTTATGCACTCTCTCTGTCTCTCTCTCTCTGTATTTCCTATACTGTTTGAGAGTAAGTTATATGCTATGGTTTTGACTTTCAAATACTTTGCAGAGTATTTCTTAATATTAATGATTTTGTTTTATATATCATATAACAGTTACTCATTTTAGTAATTTAACATTGATACATAATATTTTCCTAACTATTGTTGGTATTTCAGTTTTATAAGTTTATCTAATAATGTCCTTTATACTATTCCTTTTTAATTTTGATTTATTTTTTAGCCCTTGGCTGGTGTGACTCAGTGGATTGAGTGCAGGCCTGAGAACCAAAGGGTCTCCAGTTCTATTCCCAGTCTAGGAAACTTAAGAAAATTAAATTAAATTAAAAATTAATTTTGTTGTAACTTTTAATCCAATATCTATTCCTGGGTTACAGGCCAGGTCCCCAGTTAGGTATGTGCAAGAGGCAACCACACATTGATGTTTCTCTCCTCTCTTCCTCCCTTCCCTTCTCTCTTAAAATAAATAAATAAATAAATAAATAAATAAATAAATAAATAAGTAAGTAAAATTTTTAAAGATATTATTTATTTTTAGAGAGAGGAAAAGGAAGAATTCCAGAGATGTAATTACTGGGTCATAAGGTAGTTCCAATTTTAACTGAGGAGCCTCCACACTGTTTTCCACAGTGGCTGCACCAGTCTGCATTCCCACCAACAGTGCATGAGGGTTCCCTTTTGTCTACATCTCGCCAACATTTGTCATTTGTTGATTCATTGATGATAGGTATTCTGACAGGTGTGAGGTGATATCTTATTGTGGTTTTAAATTGCATTTCTCTGATGATTAGTGATGTTGGAAGCATGTCTGAATTTTAATATGAAGTTCTAGGAGAATATCAGAGGAAATTCAACAAATAATTTATGTCCCTGATTACGTATGCCAGTAGAAAAAAACCTTATGCTTCTACCAAAGATTTGAGTCTTGAGTCATAAAATAAACAAGTCCTCTTATCTTCCTGAAGAAATCATCAGTGGGTTTGCCGAGGGCAGCAGCTGTTCTTTCCCTGTACCTTAGACCAGACATAAACATTGGCCGATTAGCACACACACCGTACTTCAAGTTCCGACCTGCTATGGAAATCTGGAATGGTAAAAAAAAAAATGTACTTTTTAACATTTTTTGTTTTCTATTTTTGTGGGGTTTGTTGTTGTTGTTAGCTCAGAAATATTCAAAATAATATTTAAAGGTGTCACAATACCTAAGTCAGGCATTTAGGCTTAAGGAAGCAGAATTAAAATAAGATACCTTTTTGACTTACCTAAGGAAACTTCTTTAAAACCAAGCATATTTCTGAAATGCATCATTATACTTGGTAAACAATTATTATCAAAATACATATAAATGCTGTAATATTCTGCCCAACCCAATCTCAGATATTGTTTAATAATCAAGAAGCAAATTAATTTTGTTCTATTTTTAATCCAAGATATATTTTAGTTGTCTGTAATTTTTGTTCTTTATATTAGTTGATTTAGAGGACTCTGTTTCATTGCAAAGATAGACATACACTTAAAAGTAAACTTTTTTCTAAGCCTATATTGCATTTGTTTATTTGTAGTATCTCTAGGAACCAAGTTGGAAAATATACCCATGGGTCCTTAATGCCCCACCTGTACCTTGTTGTGTTTAAGGTGCCTTAATACAGTATGCCTGCTGACAAAAGTTCTGTCTTCAAAGAACCTCATATCCCCTGTCTGTAGGTTTTATAACAATGGCTAGAACATTGTTTTGCTGATCATAGATGCTGAATAAAGATTTTCTTTTTTTCACTGTAGAGTTAAAAGTCCAACCAATTTTAGGAACTTATATCATTTACAATGCAGTATTTTCTAGCAACTTTTCTTTCAGCTACATATTCTCTGACATACAAATATCTGCATACTGATATAAAATTTCCATAAATACAAAGTCTTCAGTTTAACACATGAGATAAAAAAAAAAAACATGAAATAAACTTCTGGAGTTTTGACACTTGTAGGGTATGCTGATTGAATCCTTTGTAAACATGTTTCCAAATCCTGCATCATTTTCCTTAATGTTCAGATGAAATCCCCCATGTTTCTTTCCTATTCCTCTCATCTCTGTGCTGTTGGGTCATCTCTATACAAATCTATCCTGTGCACTCTTCTGAGCTTCACACAGTAATTTCCAGACTTTTGCTATCAGAAAATATTATACCCTTGGTTTTTATACACAGTTGGCATAAGAAATGGTCATAGGGAGAATATTTCCAAGTCTAATGCAAAATCATTAGACACAGAGTATTATATAGCTAGCACATTATTCGCTATCCCATATATTAAGAGCTATGGAAATGTATTTATATTTTTCTTGTGTGCTCCATTAAAATTTGGATGTTTCCTGCATGACTGATAGGAAGAACTCTCAGAGATGTCCAGGGTTAACAATAATGGTGTCACAACTATTTAGTGATGCCAGCCATAGTGGAGCATAGAAGAGAGTTTTTTAACGCGGCATAAGCAAAGTCTCAGCGGCAGAAAAGTGCCGAGCATATTCTGGGCACAGTGAATAGATTCACTTGGCACTCAAATATCTGTTGAATGTTGACTGAACAAAAATCTGGAATCTCTTGTCACTTTTGAATCTTAATAAATTCTGCTGTGAATGGATTCAAAAGTAATTACTATAACACTAGGAATTCCTTCACTCATACTTGTACTTTTACTTTTTTAAATGTTTTGACCCTCTTAAGTGGTCAATAAAGATCCATGGAATAAGTGAAAGAGTAAGTTAAAATGTCCTTCTGAATGCATAAAATTTCCACTCATATATATGAAATGGGACAAGCAATTCTAACAGGAGAATGGAATAGAGATCGAATTTGATGACATTTGAATATTGATATATAGTTTTAACACTTGCGCCCCCCAAATAATTTGTGATCCATGACATATTACTTGACCTCTCTGTAATATTGTTCTCTGCCACTATCTCTCACCTTCACCTAAAGATTTGTATTTATTAATAATCCATTAGACTGGTGAACATTAGGTGTTGCACATAGTTGAACCACTGGAGCACTATTTTTTAACAAAAACAAATGTGCCCAGAAACTCAGAAAAACAAATGCACAGTCATACAAAAAACCTAGCAAGTAAACACAGAATCCAGATTTCATCTAACTCAATTTATGGACTGTTCCTATGTGCTAGGCAATATGCTTGGCACTATGAAGAAAAGATATAAGTATGGGAAAATATGTTTTGTGCAGAGCTGGGATTTTAAATCCTAGCTTTCTCACCAGCTGACTTTTCAGAGCCTGGTTGCAGTTTAAAAATATATTTGTGTTTGTATGGTATAAATGTGTGAGGAAATTTTTATGTTCTGAAATGAGCGACTGTTCGTCTGAATTGGAAAGAACAAAAGTCACCCATCAATTCCAGTAGTCATATTACTGTCTGTGAAGCATAGGAAATTGCAAGGATATCTGAACATGGTTTTTCTCATAAAAGTCCCTCCTTTCCTCTTTTTAGGCCTGTCCTAGAAATTAGGGACAAATTGTTAGGATGGTTTCGAGCTAACCTGTGAGTTAATTTCCAAACCTGTTGTTTCCCTTTTCATTTTTTGTTAGTAAAACATAATCATGTTTGCTCTTTTCCAAAGAGTTTAAGATTGTCTATCCATTGTAGTTTTCAATGATGTACAACATAAGTGGATAAATAATTCAGTATTGCCATTGACAATATTATAATATTTCTTCTCTAATATAAATATGTTGTTTCAGAGATAATTATGTGAACTATATTAAATGAGCCTTCACTGTTAATGTACTAATTATATTTTGAAAGACACGTTTCTATAAGAAAACAATCCATTTAAATATTACTTCTTGATTTTCCTAGTGCTTCAGCTCCTGTAGCCCGAATTAATTTTCACTTATTTGCAGTGGTATCTAAATTCCTATTGATCTCATTTTGTTTGTTTATGCCATCATAGTTCATGAAGCCCACATAAATTCAGTGACACACATGTTGATTTAAAGAGTCATTTAAGGGAGATTTTTTAAATGGTAATTCTTTATATTCTTATAATCTAACTTTGAAACTAAAATTTTTCCTCTAGGTCACGTCATTCAGACATCTACCATTTAAAACACATGGCTTTTCATGTTTTTGTTTTTGTTTTTTTTACTATTCTGTGTAATTGGAAGTTTAAGGTAGCCTGTTTCTTTGCAGCACAACTCAAATTTTTACCAAGATTTTTAAAAATCAAGCTGACCTGTATACCTTCCTCTGTCTTCTACGTATCCAAATAATGGTTTACAGGTTTGAAAAGCATGTTTTCCTTTTCACTTCCTTTCAAGGACTGTGCTTAAGAGAGTTATCATGCCCCTCTTTAGCCTTTTCTCTGGTGGAGTGAACTTCCCCAAGTCATTGAAACTTGGCCATGTAATGTGATTGCTAGAGTCCCCTACCCATTACCTTGATTGATCTCAAATCCTCTCAAGTCTATCAAAGTAGAAGAAAGTACATTGAGATCAAGACCTACCATGTCCCTAACAGTGTGTATCTCTGAATAGGGCCTACATACAATGACTTGCATTGGCCTTTTGGTAAAGTAACAGGTCTTGTATTTATACTTGAAAGGCTACAAAACCTTTTCTTTCATCTTCTCTTTCCTCATACTATTTACTACTTGAGGAAAATTGTTACCTGATTTTTAAAAATCTTTTAAAAATTTCATTCTACAAGCTAATTAAAATGCATTGTTTGAGTGTTACCTAGCTACATGGCCCAAACTTCTCCATGAGTCTGTTTAATCGTATTACAATAATAAAACAGAATAGACAATAGATAATGTTCTTCTGGAAAAAGCTATAAAGGAATCCTTCTCATCAGTAGAACTGTTTATTCAAATCACTGTACCAGAAAGCATCTATCCAGTGCAACCAGACATTTAAAACCCAGTAGGGGAAGGGGAAGAAAAGGAAAGAGTGTATTAGAAATCTTAATTGAATTGTTTCAACACCCATGACTATTCTGGCTCTGTTTGACCGGAGGAGGCTGGAGTTCATTCAGGTTTCTGATGATTTTCTTTTTAGTCCCTAGGAGGATCATCAATACCATCTCTATTAAGACAACAGGGATGCACAGAGGAAAAGAGTCAGACACACGCAGCTTTCTTGTTCCTCTTTATTTGATCAGATTCATTCCAGGGGATGAAATGGCAATCATCAGCATCGTCATCATGACAGAAGCTCTCCTTAATGAGTGATTACCCTGGGTCAGATGCTGTACTCAGCTCTGCCTTACATGGATCATTTCTTATTACGTGTGATTCTACAAAGTAGGCAGTATTTTTATGTCACAAGTAAACAAAATGTGACTTAGAAAGAATCAATATTGGTTCTGTCTGTTTCCAAAACATGTACATTATCAACAGAAACATGTAGGTTCAGAAATTATTTCCACTTGTCAAATAATTAGGAGTGATGTAAATTGTCTTTCTGTAGAAAAGGCTTGATTCAAAGTGTGTAAGGACCAGCAATGAGAATCTAAATTTTCTGCTCTTGAAGTTTATTTACAAAGACTACTATTATAATAGAATATTCTAACAATGTGTTGCATTGTGATTTGCAAGTTTTCTAATTGAAGTCACTCAAGATGAAACATAGTCCTTAATATAGCACTTCTAAATAGTTTAGTAAAAAGGTGGGTAGATTATGGAGCCTTATTTTATTTTATTTTATTTTAATTTCAGAAGGAAAAAAATCCTGTAGGATGTTTCCTAACACATTCTCTTTGAATTTATTATCCAAGCATCTTTGAACAAGTACACAACTAGATAAGATACATATTCATTATAGCAAAGAGGATTGTTGTCTCACTACTATACTTTATTTCAAGAACAAACTGATAGTAACCAGAAGGTAGGGGGGAGAGGGAAAAGGGGGGGAAATAGATAGAGGAAGGATCACCAAGGAACATGTATAAAGGACACATGGACAGAGCCAAAGGAGGCAGGATCGAGGGTGGGAGGTGGGGATGGGTGAAGCAGGGGGGCGGTGGTAGGGGGGAAATGGGGACAACTGTAACTGAACAATAATAAAAAATGTTAAGAAAAGAAATACAGTTTATATTGAATTTAGGGAGAAGGTAGTGGTAAACTCTTGTCTGACTTGCTAATTGGTATGCCATGTCAGCAATAATGGACACATATTAAGTTTGCAAATGATGTCAGCTTACCCTTTATAAATGGACAAGCAAACTGTACTTGAACATTCATTTAAATAAAAAAAATAAAAATAAAAAAAAATAAAAAAAAATAAAAAAATAAATGCACAAGCAATTTTTTTAACAATCTTTATGCATGTTTCCTGGAAGTAATTCTATTTATTACATTATTTGTCATTTATAAAATCACTAGATCTGATTATAATATTGCATTTTTTCTTATTTATAAGATCACTAGATCTGATTACAATATAAAATAAAAAGTTATGATTACAAAATACATATTAACAAAGACTTCATCTACTTAAAATTTAGAGAGAACAAACTGGTTATAACAAACATCTTAGTTTAATGAAAACTAATTTGGTTTTGATTAAAAGCCATTCTTATAGTGAAAGAATTTTAAAAATCATTAATGTGGTAATAATTTGCAAGAAAAATATGCTTGTTAGGTAAGCATTTTGGCTTGTGAATTTAAATTCTTTACATTTATATGTATAGGGTCCAACACAAGATAATGCCCGTTTTATTACAAAATCATAAGCATGCAATTTCTGTTACATAACAATATCACACTCAAGCACACCTTATGATACTTTAGGTGGAATGTTCAAGTTAAAATTATAAATTGTTATATCCTTATTATTACCTTACCAGCCATACTCAAGCAGGGGTTACTTCTCCTGGACCCTGTATGTGTGTGTGTGTATGTGTGTGTGTGTGTATAGTCTTAGACATATGCATAGTACACATACATACATAACAATATATGTCAAAGTATCTATGTTTATCTTGTACTATCTCTGTTTCCTATATTATATACTTTTGGAGGTCAGGACCTATATCTAACTTAATTTGATCTAATACTGTAGACACTGAATACATTTTTTTGTTACTTTCTATGTTAGTTTTGATTAAAAAGTGTAATATTCTATTTATAAAGGAACATTATCTTGGCTGGAGATAATGATTTTCAATATGTAGCACTAAGAATTCATATTTATGCCAAGGAAGAAACTCAATAAAATATCAGTTTAGTTCAGCTTTGGCTGCAAGAGTATTATATTGTTCTGTTTCAATAGCTATTAGAAAATATCAAGATTATATTATTTCATTTATTCAGCAAATATTTGAGGTCTACTCTGTGCATGCTCTTGCTCTGTGTTAAGGATACAAAAATTAATCAGGCATATGCCACAGTGTCATCTCACACATGCACACACACACACACACACAGAGGTTAGTCTACATTACCATGTAAAGAGTACAGTCATAAACTTATGCCAGATAATTATGAGAGCCCTAGAGAGAGATTCCTATGTATCTGGGAGTCTTGAATGAAATACTTAAGGATGAGTATGTGCTTTCAGTGAAATGGGGATGTACAGTGGGAAGATCATTCCAGATGGAGGGAATAGCACAAATAAAGGAATAGGTAAAGCATTTAGCAATAAGACAATTATTAGATATTATGTGTTTAATATTTACTGTGTACTGGTAACTGTGCAAAGAGCTTTATATGGATACTCTAGTTTATGCCTTAAAATAACTTGAAAGATTAAATACAGTTTTTATCACAATTTACACATGAGTAATGCAAAAGTAGAGTCCAAATGCAGGGAAGCTGTGATACAAATGCAGGTAGCTTCAAGCCAGAATTCCTGCTATTAAGCACCCCTGTACAATCTTGAACTTTGGAATGGGACACTCCCAATATTTCACAGCAGCTTTAAATTATTCCCCAGGGAAGGATTCACAGACAATTGGGCTGTAGTTCCACAGCAAGGGTTCGTGGGAATTTTTGAGGTAAATGCCGAATACTTAAGTATAATCTAAATCAATTTGACTTTTGTAATGTATAGTACTGAAGATTTAATATGTTTTTCATATATTCAAAAAGTTAGCAAATATCCTTCACATGCTGAGTATTTATACATAATCATTCACTCACCCTCTGGCCGGGTCAGGATTGCATTCATGTTCTGTGTATAAGAAATCTAAGTGTTGATTTTGAGGCTGTCATTTCTTCTAATTCTGGAAAGCTGTGTTGTACACATCATGTTCTTTCAACTGAAGTGTTTTATATCATACTTCTAGCTGTGACTTGTGTCCTACAAGTTATCAAAAAGATTCAAAGTGCTGGATCTCATTAATTTAATTTCTAGAACCAAGGAGAGGAAATCTCTTTCAATTTAATCTCTTCAATGTGAATTTTTGATTTCAAATAATTCTCTGAAGAAAGACTTAATGGTAATAATTAACTTCATATTATGCTTCATTCTTACAAAAGCAGAACTCAATATGCATCTATAGTACAATTATGTAGAAATACTAATTGTTTATTTGAAAAAGCCTCTTTTAGTTCATAGTAAAACAGTCTAAGAATGAATTCTTTATGGCCAGTCTAATTATCTGAGTGTTCTCATCACATCAATTTGGAAGCAATACTGTAATATACATAGTCACTGAGAGAAGCAGTTTTTGAGTACTTACAGAAATGAAGAGTCAAATATTAGAGATAGTCTTTGGAACTGTTGGCTAGGTTGAAGGAAACCAGAGCCAGACCTAGAAAAGAGACATCAAAAAGAAGCCAAGAATGAAAAATTAGAATACCTGAACACTAAACTTTTCATTCAGTTAGCAATTGTTTTCTAAGAATATTTTAAGTTATTGGTTTTAAAGAATTGCAATTTTGATGTTGAGAAGACATGATACCATTGATCTTTTTATTAGTTCATAGGTCTGACTTCACATTTATATTTCCATGATGGCTTTTTAAAAATCAGATTATTTTAAAATAGCTTCTCTGTATCACTGTAATTTTTCAGAAACTCTATTTTTTATAAACATATTTATTTATGGCTGTTTTATGAAAAGCTATCACTTCTCACAGAGTTTTTAAGCCTCCTGGGCTTCTCACTGAAATACTTTGGGGACTTTTTTATGTTTTCTAAATCCTGTTGAATAAAAGTTTTGTAAACAATATTAACATTTTTCTAAGATTTTATTTATTTACCTTTAGAGAGATGGAAAGGGAAGGAGAAACAGCAGGAGAGAAGCATGAATGTGTGAGAGATACATGGATCAGTTGCCTCTCACATGCTCCCACCTGGGGACCTGGCCCACAACCCAGGCATGTGTCCTGACTGGGAATCAAATCAGTGACCCTGTGCTTCTCAGGCTGTCACTCAATCCACTGAGCCACATCAGCCAGGGCACCTTTTTATTTTTAAATTAATACTTTTAGAAAGTGTGTTGATACATGAAAATCTATTCTTGCTTTGTCCAGTAGAACTTTATATGATGATGGAAATGTTCTATATCTATTGTGTTTAATGTAGTAGCCGCTAGCCACATGTGGCTATTGAGTACTTGGATTGTGGCTAGAGTGCCCAAGGAGTTGAGTTTTCAATATTATTTCATATTAAATATTTAGTAGTCACACATGACTAGTAGCTATCTTGTTGGATAGAGTAGTTCTAGTAACTGTAGTTCAACTGTTTGTTTAGCTACCTTCATTGTAAAATTAGAATAATCTCCAAATAGGGAACTTAACTAGAAGAACCTAAATCTCTCACTGTGTTATGGCATTTTTGAAAGCAAAAATAATAAGTTTTCACATTGAGAACAACCAGAGATATGAAATATACCAGTCCACAGACTACACTTTTCTGGCCCCTTATACTTTTCAGCCCAGTTATGCAGTGATTGATGAGTTCGTGATTTTAAATTAAATATTCAGTGTGATTTGGATGATGGATGATTGAGAGTACTTCCACATCCATCTATACGTTTTTAGTGTTCCTGCTAATAATCTCTAAAAATAAATGTTGGGAACCAATCACAAAAAGTTTTCCACGATAAGGACATTGATTTAAGCATTTCTTTTAGTTTCTGCTTTAATGAATTCAAAACAACATTTGTTAGGGCAAATTAGGAATTGCACAAAACAATAAAAAAAGAACATAAAACTAATATTAAATAAAAATTCTTTAATGTTAACTATGGACTTAATGAGGTTGTGTTTTTATGTAGATTAACTCATTTAATCCTTACAACAAGCTTCTGAGGCAGGTATTAATATTAAAATAATTTCTCAAAGACTAATCTTGGAAAAACTACATAGAGAATTAAGATCCACTTTTATTCTGCTCACACAGTTAATAATTGAGCATTACTGTTACTGAACAGAAATTGCAGTTCAGCTGCCCACTGTCACCCATAGACAAATTGCAGGGGCAGAGTTTGGTGAGAAAGGAAAGTGTTCAAAAACCGCACCATCTGGAGGAATGTCAGGCTTCTGCCTCAGAGCCCATTCCTTGAAGAACACACAGAGGAAAACTCAGCCACCTCTTGGCAGACCAGTCCAAGGCTGTTTCTTTTCCCATTTAAAATACTATCATTCAGGAATTGCAGGTAGCCGCTGCAAGATCGTCCAAGCAGCTCAGCTTCTTCCCTTGCCACTGTTGGGCCTCAGCCTCCTTCCTGGAGTCCATGTGTGCAGCTGGTGCCACCATGCCTGTCCCCATGCTTCTTGGCTGGGGGTTCCCCACAAAGCACTGGACTGCAGGTCTGCACAGGTGGGTGCCAGAAGAAGAAGGACACATTTCTCCTTTTTCTCTGTTTAAATCTCTAGGCCCAAAATTCTGTGAACGCTGAAAGGGTTGGCAACCCCGGCCAATCTCAGACTTTTCCCAGACTACACTGAAAGGTTAGCACCTCCTCCTACCACCAAGATGACCTTTATGGTACATTTGTGACTGTGTTCTGTGGGACTGGAAGGGAGTAGGAGGGGCTTTCCCTCTGCCAATCTCTCTCACTAGCCGCACGCATACTCCATGCAGGACATCTTACACATCTTTGCCTGGGGGTTAGGAAATGTGTGGTCACTGGGGCGCTAGCAACACAGCTTCACTACCGCTGCCTTGGCATTTTTGGAGGCCCCTCTGTCTTCCCTGGCACCATGCCAGTGTCACTACTATTAGAATGTGGAGTTCTTAAGCTATATATCATATGACTATTGGATCTTTTAAAAAAAGATTTTATTTATTTATTTTTAGAGAGGAAAAGGGAGAGTGAAAGAGAGGGAAACATCAATGTGTGGTTTCCTTTCACGTGCCCCCACTGGGGACCTGGCCTGACATCCAGGCATATGCCCTGACTGGGAATTGAACCAGTGACTCTTTGATTTGCAGACCAGCACTCAATACACTGAATCACACCAGCTAAAACTTATATGACTATTGGCTCTTGAATCACTAATGATAGAGTGATTAATACAAATGTATCATTTATTCAAATTTGTTATTGTTTGGTTGTATTTTGTCTTATTTTCTTAGTAAAACTTTGTACAATAAACAAACTATTAACAGGCAAATGCTGTTCACACATATAAACTATTAGGTCACAATTGATGAATTAAGAGCTTGATTAGGAGGGAGACTGTCAGAGCTATCACACTCTCGCCATTGTGTGTGTGTGTGTGTGTGTGTGTGATAAAACTTTTGCATGTGTAAATTCTCCTCGATATCAAGGTTTTCTACCTTGTTCTTTCAGTAATATTCACATATTCTAAAATACCACGTCTATATAGTTTAGACTTTCATTCTGCTATGAGTAAGATAAAATATGAAGAAAAAAACTTAAAGAAGAGAGAAATTTCTTTATTTCCCGAGTAAGTAAAGTCAGTAGTCCAGAACAGTTTTGACTATTTCTTTATCAGAGAAATTGTGATTTGTTTTAAGTTCTCCACTGAATTCAGCGCATGACTTCTGCCTGTGGTCATGATGGCTAGCTGAACTCTAGATGGCACATCTGCATTCCAGGCAAGAAGAAGAAAAAGAAAAGGAAAAAAAGGGGGCAGAGTCCTTAAGGTAAATGTGTGTGAAGAGATTTCTTAGTAGTTTCCACATGAGAATATTGTTAACAAGCCTGAATATTGCTAGGCATACCTTTAAGGTGGATGATCCAGGGGTTTTGTGACAAGAGTTGAAACATGTGCCCCAAGATTAAGATTTCCTTTTGAAGGTTAATCTTGAACTAGTTTTATTTTGCCAGACTATTATTTTGGCACATATTAGAACTACTTGTGATACAGACAAAGCTCTGCAAATAAAAATACATAACTGGCCAAGGATATCTACCCTGGGCATAGCCAAGTTAGCATTAAGAAAGCCATTGTAAAAGAGTTGATCTCACTGATTGGAACAATGAGGCTAGGCCTTAATACAAAAATGTACATGATATGGGACAGATTCTTCTTTTAGAGCAATTTGGAAACATCCTCTTCACTAGATTGACTTTAAGATGAACTTTTTCATTTTACATGATATTTATACATTCATTTATTCATTTATTTATTTCTAATTTTATAATTCCACTTTGTTGCACCCAGAAAATAAGGTGCAGGTGATAAAGAAAATTCAAAGCTCACAATGAACTCCTCACAAAAAGTAGATGAAAGAACTAAGAACCATTTCCATAGGAATGAATCATAAAGAGCCTGAGTGCTGGATTTGCTTACTTATTGCCGACTTGACAGAAAGATTAGAGAATAAACTAAGAATATTTGGATTGCTATTTAACAATACTAGTATATGTGGTTTTCATTTTAGTATTATCTGAAGCCTGTTGTTTATGTTCAAAATATATAATGAACATTAATATTATTCAGAGAAAAAACAGTGGTGAACGTATGCTAAAATTGCATTTGTTGGTATTATGTTTATAGTAACCGATGCATTGTAAAATATCATAAATTTTAAAAAGCATAAACTAATTGTGATTACAGTGAGCCTTTATTATCATGTAGAAGCAACTATTCATCTCCACATTCTCCAAGCTTACTAAAATTCTGGTATCATAGACCAACTTTGCATTAAGCACAATAGAGACACAGTACCTATGGCCATGTTACTGTAAGGGCGCTCATGAAAATGATTTAACTACTTTCAAAATAAGAAACAAGTGAACTTTCAGGTCAAAATATTTAATATGTAATATCAACATATTCATATTTATATTTATAGTCTTGTAACATTTTTATTTTTGATTTTTAAGGGAGAAAGTGGCCCACAAAGGCGAAACTCCATAGGGCTGTGGAAATTGCATCCTACCCCAGGATAGACAAAAAAAAATCTGAAGAAATACCCACATCTGGCATTATGAATTGCATAAAAATAATCCAAAAAGAATATATAACAAATATTAAATAAAATTCTTTAATGCCAACTATGGATTTAATGTTGTTGTGCTTTACATAGATTAACTCACTCAATCCTTACAACAAGCTTCTGAGGCAGGTATTAATATTATAATCATTTCCAGTGTATGTAGTCTGTGCCATTCTTTCACTTGTAGGCAGTACTGTGGAAATACCTGCTTTGGGCAGCAAACTGAATGTGCTGCAACTGCTGCATTATTATCCCCTCAGTAAAGCAATGCAGCAGAGTTAGTCATCAGGAGAATGTTGAATTTCCCCTCTCACATTTACCCCAGATCTACATATTTTTGGTACATTGCCATCCAAGCACTTTAACAAGCTTTAAAGGTTTTTCATTGTTATTGTTTTTAATTTTAACAAAATGTTGGAATTCTTTCTACCAACCTATTAAACCCTGGTATTGCTTACTTTGTAAATAAGCACATACTATGAAAATTGCCACCACGTTGGGTCCAGTTCCATGGTAGTGCAGTTTCTCCAGAGGAATAAAATGTGGCAACTGCTGAAATTTTGCCACTGCATTGCTATCTTTAGTAGATATAGTATTTGAGTGTTTTAATTTAAAATTTTTTCAAGTTATACAAATAAAGGTAGCATCTGTAAAAGCTAAAATTCAAATAAAGAATAAGTGGACTGTATCGTTAATTAATTAACAAAAATGACCCAAATACGTGCCGCTTTCAAGTTTGGCATCACACCTGTAAGGCTCACTTGAGTAAGAGAACGTGGAAAAGTGAAATAGGTAGCTGATGACTGTTTTCACTAAAATGTATGTTTGCTAGGATCATCTGTACAATTTTGATATTTCTGCATTATGTATTTCATATATAAATATAACTTTGGGTTACTTGCTAGAAGTTAGAACAATCTACACATAGTTAATATTTTGATATGTTGCTATAAGATCATATTTATTTCATACATTTAAATATATGATACAAAGAATTATCTACCTAGTTAATTTCTTCATTGTAATCTATACCACTAGTGAAGACTCCCTCAAAGTTCGAACAAGTTATCTAACAATTTCTCTAACGTTATTATGGTAATAAAATAAGTAGATTATTACATATGCTATGTACTTTAAGTAATATTAATGCACTTAATGTGTTATTAATGAAGGTTCTTAAAATATTTTACATGTGGCTGAAATGTTTGAATATAAAAGAGCTGATTTTTTAGATAAAAGCAGCTGATTTTTTCTACCAGAGAATGTCTTCTTGTTAGAAGTCATGCACAAAATGTGTTTAAAAGCGTATTTCTTAAGTGAGAGCTTTGTGATATTATCTGAGATGCCACCTGTAATTGTCGAGGAGCACAGGCAGTTTATCAGAATGAATCATACATTTAGAAGGCTTCAGTACATTTTAGAGGTTACGTAGTCAAAAGCTCTCATTTTATATGACAAAAATACGATGTGTAAAGGTGAAGTGATCTTTACGAGGTCACACAGCTATTTAGAGGCAGAGATGGAGAACAAGTGGAAAGAAGCTGTTGGGACCTCCATCTCCTCACTCCCATCCTTTACAAAACACTGTTACCACTGCTCCATGTCATACAATTCAAAGTTCTACTGCCAATATATTTTTCATCATTTGCCAGACACTTGTTATAAGGAAAAGATGGGAGACGGATATTGTAAGTCAAAATGACCTGAAAATTGTGTTTTGGTAATAAAATTTCCACAGCTTACAGCAAGGCAAGAAGAGACAATTACTTCATGAAGGGAGGAGATCCCCCAGTTTTCAGGAAACTAGATGATAAGGTTGGTGCCCAGAGATCTATGATCAAACTGACCTATAATTGTGAAAGACACAGCTAGTTTTACTTCTAAGTTACTAACAACAAAATTGGTGCTCTTTTACCACAGACACAGAAAACTGCATTTCCTAACAGAGTTGTTCTTTCCTTTTTTTGAATTATGGATTTAAGAGGTGAAAGATAAGATTTTTAAATACCTGTCCTTGCAAACTCAGAAAATACATTATATAGTCTATGGACTTTCTTCTAAATGTATCATTTTTAACATATAAAGTATAATTTTAAATTTAAAAAAAATAGTTTGCATACTGTTTCTCAGTAGTTTGCCAGGTACAAAGTTTTGATTTTGGCAGAATTAAGGGAAATTCTTTTTAAACTCTAACCTCTCTTTGGAATTCCAAGATTTAGAACTATTTTCATAGAAATTCATCCCACACAGGAAATAAGTTTAGTGTCTGCCTTCTTAAGCTTCTTTAGATGGGCATTAGTAGAGAAGGTACTCTCACTCTGAATATATTGTGTATGTATTATATATATATATATATGTATATGTATGTATACATATATATATATATAATCTTTCTTTTGTGTGCCAGTGTGTCTTTCAAAATAATGCCTGCACAAGCGAATAACTGTGAAAAAAATTGATCTGATCAAGAAAAGCACAGTGGGATCCTATTTCTCTCTTAGAGTTGTTGAGAGGATTAAATATCATAATACCTGTAAAGCACTTAGCCAAATGCCCATCATAGAGTAAGTGCTCAATTACTGTTATTAATTGCAGTTGCAATGGTACTTTTAGCTGTTTGGTTAATAAGGCTTTTCTCACATGGCACCTAAAGATATTCTGAAACAACTATTCGAATTATACTTGCACCAGCATTAAATGAGAATGCCAGTTTCATCTGTCACTACCCCATCAGCATAAATGTGCACTGCTTCCTCAGGCTTTTTTTTTTTTTTTCTCTTACTATGCTATGCAGTAAAATCTAAAGCAAAGTCATTTAATCATAGCAGAAATATAAGTAATAATGATTCTAACATGCATAAGTAGGAGAAGTTTAATATTTTGAAACAATAATACAGAGCATGGAAAGGATAATGACTTTTAGAATGATGGTTGTTGAAAAACTTTTCTTAATAATGTGAAGAACAAAGTGAATTACAACTGGGTTTTTTTTTCTTATAGAGACTCTATATGGATGAAGACCTATAACAGTGTTCTCAAAGTGTGGTCCCCAGACCAGCAACATTGACACCACCTGGGAACTTGTTAGAAATGCTAAGTCACATGCCCTAGCCCAGACAGAACCACTAATATGTACATTGGCCTATCTCACTCTCTTCTTCCTGCCATGTGTCTCTTTCACTCTTCTCTCTCCCACCATCCTTTCCTCTCTTTCTCCTTCTATCTCCCACTTTCCCTCATCAACCTTCCCTTTCTGCTTCTTCTTTCCTCCCTCTACTGTGAATTGGTGGTTGAAGCTAGACATTGCATGATTATTAAATTGGAGAGGTGACTAATTTGACCCAAATACTCAGCTGATTAATATTTTTTGAAAGTTAAACATTTTTATTGTTTATGCTATTGCAATGTCCATCCCCCTCGACTCCCTCTCCCAGTCTGCCCTCATTCCCATAGTCAATCCCCACCCATTGTTCATGTCCATGGGTCATGCATATACAAGGTCTCTCCAGAAGGTATCTAGCCATGAAATGTGACAAATGGAGATATTTATTGAAGAAGATACAAGAAACGTTGTACATAGGACAATGATGCCTCAGTCCCCTTCAAAGTAGGCACATTGGGACCTCACACAGTTCTCCCCATCTCCATCATCTCCCCTGTTGTATTTTCCTGAATCCCATTGATAGTCTGAAATTTCTTCCCTTTCAAAAATGATTTTAGTTTTTGGAAAAGCCAAAAGTCACAGGGCACCAAATCTGGGCTGTAGGGGTGGCTGAATCATCTGGGTGATTTGATGTTTTGCCAGAAAACTGCATGGGGTGTAATACAGGAGCAGGCGCATTATTGTGATCAGGCTGCCAATCACTAGTTGCCCTTAGCTGCAGCCTTCTGAGTTATCCCCATAGTTTCTGCAGAGGAATGTTGAAGCTTAACATGAAATTTGATGCAGAGTCATTGCTCCACTCACTCAGTCATTCTTTATGTGACGGTCACACAATACACTGGCCACTCAATAGAACCCACTTCCCCCACTGACTAGTACAGTGTAGTTGTCATTGTTTATTCATACACATTCCAGTACATTTTCCTTGGCTGCCAGGTTACATCAATGCCATACAAAACATTTTCATTACATTAATAATGGCTGGACTTTTTCTAAACAGACCTTGTATGTTCTTTGTCTAATCCATTCACCTTCTTTCAACCAGTCCCAGCCTATCTTACAGCTATGAGTCTGTTCCTTGTTTCTGTGCCTCCGAATCTATTTTGCTTGTTAGTTTATTTTGTTCATAAGATTCCAGTTATAAGTGAGATCATATGGTATTTGTCTTTCATTAATTGGTTTATTTCACTTAGCATAATAGTCTCCAGCTCCATCTATGTTGTCACAAAAAGTACGAATTCCTTCTATTATACTGCTGCATAGTATTCCATTGTGTAAATGTACCATAGCTTTTCTATCTACTCATCTACTGATGGGCACTTAGGCTGTTTCCAAATCTTGGCTACTGTAAATAATGCTACAATGAACATAGGGGTACATTCATTCTTTTGAATTCATGTTTGGGGATTCTTTGGATATATTCTTAGTACTGAAATTGCTAGATCAAAAGGCAGTTATCTTTTTAACTTTTTGAGGAAACTCTATAGTATTTTCCAGAGTGGTTGCACCAATCTGCATTCCCACCAACAGTGCATGAGGGTTCCCTTTTCTTCACATCCTTGTCAGCACTTGTTTGCTGATTTATTAATGATAGCCATTTTGGCAGGTGTGAAGTGGTATCTCATTGTGGTTTTAATTTTCATCTCTCTGACGGCTAGTGATGTTGAGCATTTTTTCATATGTCTATGGGCCCTCTGTATGTCCTCTTTGGAGACTCAGCTGATTATTCAAAAAGCCTCGATAGGGGTGCATGTCTTCCTTCAGCCTGGCCTTCTTTCCACTGCATGGAGTCTGCTAACAGGTAGGAAAGCTGGTGAAGAAGCTTCTTATTTTCATAGTCCTTGGAAGCAGTGTCTCTCTGAATATAATAGAATTTCAAAGCTTACTGATTTAATCTTTCATGCTTAAAATCCAGACACTGTATTATATTCTAGGTGAAAGATTGCTATTCCATTATTATTAAAGCAAGAATTGTGTCTTCCTAGCTATAATTAGTTACATCAGCCTTCACATCAAAAGGGTAGTAATTTTCTGAACCAGAGATTTGAAAAGTAGCAAGAAAATAATTTTACAAGTGTCTTTTTCAAGGGCATGAATATTATGAGACTTTAGATTCAAATTATTCCATTGAAAATGTATACAAGTTAAGCCAGATATAAATTCATATTCTACCTACCTTCTATTTTTCTGGTGGTCCTTACAATGTTGCCGACATTTTATCTCACCCTGAAGCTTTCATGAGGAGATGGCAGGATATAAGGTAAACTGAAAAAAGTAGACAACCTGCAATAAGGGAAATAAAGTAGGTGACTTGTCTTCAACCCAGGGACAATGAGGGTTTTTTTTCCTTAAATCGTAATGAAACAATGATAAAGTCTTACCTGTTTGTCTGCTTCCCACTTCAGTCTCCTCTTCCCTCAATCATGAGCTCGCTTTTCTCAAAACACAATTCCGCTTACATATTCCACCTCAAAATCCTCAGCGACTGCAGTCTGTGTGTTGATTGCTCGGTCCTCGAACTTCCGAAGCATTTTCTCCCTATATTTCTGTGTCTAAATTCGTCACAGTTATAGCCCAGGTTTATAAGCTCTTAATATTAAACTTGGTCATGGCTAACTTAATTTTGATCCTGTGAGCAGAGTCTTAAATTCTGAATTTTGATGTTTTATAAGGGCCTGAGCACACGTGGCAATCCAGTTTGTGAGTCCATTAAACTTGCCTGGCTTTCACCTTTGGCAGGGTTCTTAGCATCTGTAAGTTCTTAATGTGTAGACAAAAATGCTTTTAAGGTAGAGTCGTTTGAGGATTTGTTGAAATGACGTAGATAAAGGGGCTAGCACACAGTGGGCCCAAATTGATCCTTTTCCAAGAATTTTGTGCCTCTTCCCTTAGCATTGGACATCCTCTGTTGCTTTTCGATCTACTTTCAATACCTCCTCTTCCATAATATACCACTTAGACATTGCCTCACAAAATTTACAGGGCTTTCATTACCAGACTATAATCTATTTATTGGTAGTCAACTATGCTCATTTCTCAAATCCAACCATTATTTTTATTAAATACTAATATTTCTGAACAGTTGTTTATTATTTTTAGCTCTTTGTAGTACCTTGTTTTAAGGAAATATTGAATAGTATTTGATGGATTAAGTTTTACATTGAAAAAATTGAAGATAAAATAGTCAAGTTTAGAAGACAGTGAAATAAAAGAAGTTGAACTATTACAAAGAGTTCTTTTTTCCTTAAATATATTTTATTGATTATGCTATTACAGTTGTCCCATTGTTTTTTCCCCTTTATTCCCCTCTGCCCTATACTACCCCTCCCACCATGATTCCTCCTACTTAGTTCATGTCCATGGGTCATACATATAAGTTCTTTGGTTTCTCTAATTCCCATACTATTTATAACCTCCCACTCTTTATTTTGTATCTACCATTTATTCTTCTTATTTGCTCCCATTTGTCCCCTGCCCCGTCCCCACTGATAACCCTCCAGGTGATCTCCATTTCTGTGAATTAGTTCCTGTACTAGTTGTTTGCTTAGTTTGTTTGTTTGTTTGTTTGTTTTAGTTTTGGTTGTTGATAGTTGTAAGTTTGTTGTCATTTTACTGTACATATTTTTGATCTTCTTCTTAGATAATTCCCTTTAACATTTCACATAATAAGGGCCTGGTGATGATGAACTCCTTTAGCTTACTTTGTCTGGGAAGCACTTTATCTGTCCTTCCATGCTAAATGATAGCTTTGCTAGATAGAGTAGTCTTGGATGTAGGTCCTTGCCTTTCATTACTTTGAATCCATCTTTCCAGCCCCTTCTTGCCTGCAAGGTTTCTTTTGAGAAGTCAGCTGAAGGTCTTATGGGAACTCTTTTGTAGGTAACTGTCTCCTTTCCCCTTGCTACTTTTAGGATTCTCTCCTTATCTTTAAACTTGGATAATATAATTATGATGTGCCTTGGTGTGTTCTTCCTTGGGTCCAACTTCTTTGGGGTCTCTGAGCTTCCTGGACTTCCTTGAAGTCTATTTCCTTTGCCACATTAGGGACATTCTCTTTTATTATATTTTAAAATAAGTTTTCAATTTCTTGCTCTCCCTCTTCTCCTTCTGACACCCCTATGATTTGGATATTGGAACATTTAAAGTTGTCCTGGAGGTTCCTAAGCCTCTCCTCATTTTTCTGAATCCGTTTTTCTTCATTCTTTTCTGGTTGAATGTTTATTTCTTCCTTCCGTTCCAAACTATTGGTTTGAGTCCCAGTTTCCTTCCCATCACTGTTGGTTCTTGTATATTTTCCTTTATTTCACTTTTTATAACCATCATTTTCCTTCTATTTTTCTGTCATATTCAACTGTTTCTATGGGTATTCTGATTACTGGTGTTTTAAACTGTGCATCTCATAGGTTGGCTATTTCTTCATCACTTAGTTATGTTTTTTCTGGAGCTTTGATCTGTTCTTTCATTTGGGCCTCTTTTTTTTTTTTTTTGTCTCAGTGCACCTGTTATATATTGTGAGGGGAAGAGTCTTAGGTGTTCACTAGGGTGGGACAACTCAAGTTATTGTGTTATGACACTGTCATTGGAGGAGTTGTCCAAGAGGGAAGAATGGCACTTGCTCCACTCTCTGCCAGCTTTCAGTTAATTCCTTCACTACCCACAAGCAAATTGGGCACTTCTGGTGCTGATTCCTTGGTGGGTGGGTTTGTGTACCTTCTAGGACCCTGTGGATCTCTCCAAAGAACTCTCTTGTGTGCCTGAGAGTCTTTCCAGCTGCCTCAACCCTCACAGGATTTTTCAGTCAGAAGTTTGAGGCATTTATTACCCTGGTCTGGAACCCTGGGTAGCGTGGTCTGTCTCACTCCCCACTTGTTCCTCCCAGTTGATCCACACGTGAATGTGGGACTGCCCAGTCTGCCAGCTGCTGCCTTGCCACAAGTCCTCTCAGCCTGGCTGCCCATCTCTGCTCCTCCTACCAGTCTGGATGATTGTTTCTTCTTTACCTCCTTGTTTTTGCACTTCCATACAGTTCAATTTTCTGTCAGTTCTGGTTGTTTTTTGTTTTTAAATTTGTTGTCCCTCTTCTGATTGTGCTAGGAGACACAGTGTGTCTACCTATGCCTCTATCTTGGCCAGAATTCTTACAAAAAAATTCTTTTCACACTATTACATACATTATATTTAAGATAACTTTATTAGTTTTGTTTTTCCTACCACTGTAAGAAATAGATGTGTTTGCAAAATGTATTACTCACTTTATGAGGCATATTCTTCATCAACTAATCATTGTCAAATTGCTAAAAAAACCTTTGCTATAAAATTCCTTGTTTATGACTATATATGTATGGGTGGACAGGATGTTTACGTGTGAGGAACTTTTTCACATGTTGATTTTTACATCTTCTATATATTTTTCTCTCTTTTAACCCAAGTGCTTTTTTTGTTATTTCCAGGAACTTAAAAAATATAGTGAGTCCTGAAAAATCATCAGGGATGGCTAGAAACAGGGGAAAGAAGAGAAGAGATAAATCTAGGAATAGGAGAAGGCAGAGAAATAGAGAACATTTACACCATTTTTTGGATTGGTTGTTTAACACTTTGCCTCCACAACATTGTATTGTCATATAAAAGTTTCAGATTAATAAAAGTGAATAGAAAATGAAAGTCACACAAAGTTTGACAAAATTATTAAATCACAAATCATATGAGTAGCAATTCTTAAAATCAGAGAAATACATATTTAAGAGTCATATAGTCATATATATATATGAGTCTATCTCTCTCTATATATAATTAAACTAGTTTTTCATGTCAAAATTGGTAGTAACTCCAGCAAATAGAGAAGGCCCATTTCTCACACTATAAAGCCCAAATCTTCCTCCTAGATAAGAAATGCACATTATAGTAGTTTTGGGTGATTCTTTGATTTGGAATGCACTATAGTTTTTGATTTTTCTAGATATCTGAACTAGTGTAGGAAGAAAAGAATTTTTTAAGACAAAAATTTCAAAAATACTTTTTAAAAGAATTAAGGGAACTAAACCCTTAATGTCTGTCAATGATTTAAATTTAAATTGGGGATTCTCTGAAGAACATAAAATAATATGTTATGATGTGTAAACCATCCTACAAAATCACTAGGTATGTCACTAGCTGAATTTCAGAATGAGTTAGCTACAATGTTGCTAATCATTTCTATGACAGGAACTACACAGAAATATTAATTACCACTCTTGATGAAAATCTTAACTAAAAAATTTTATGATAGTGGCTGGTAAGAAATACCTATTTTCACAATTGCTGAAATGGATGTTTATTCCTATTAATATAAATGTTACAAGTGTTCATTTCTGGCCCTGGCTAGTGTGGCTCAGTGGACTGAGCACTGGCCTGTGTACATAAAGGTTGCCAATTCAATTCCCAGTCAGGGCACATGCCTGGGTCATAGGCCAGGTCCCCAGTTGGGGGCATGAAAGAAGCAACCTATTGCTGTTTCTCTCACACATCGTGTTTCTCTCTCTCTCTTTCTCCTTTCTTTCTCCTCTCTGTAAAAATGTATAAATAAAATCTTTTTAAAATATTCATTTCTAATATAATTGACAAATTATTTTAGGAGGTTGAACATTATCTAACTATAATTGAATTAATGCAATTGAATTTTTAATTCAAGGGAATAATATTAATTTACTGAATACCCTAAAATCTTGCACTGTAAGCTCTCATACAGATTGTGAATCTGAGCAACTACCCAACTCCAACTCTGGTAAAAGATATTTATTCTTAGTGAATATAAAACTGTACTTCAAATAGTGAAAAAGAAAAAAATATTTAAACCTAAGCAGCATTTGGACATTGTAAGGATTTTTTTTGTGTGTGAATAATTTTATTTAATTGTATTTTTTACATTACTATTTATCCCCCCATATCTCCTCCAAACCACAATTACCACACTGTTATCCATGTTTCCTTTTTCATTTTTGCTCAATCCCTCCACTCCCTAACCTCTGCCTCCAATATCTCTCATCCTATCTATGAGTCTATCTCTATTTTGCTTGTTACTTCACTTTGATCATTAAATTCCACATATAAGGGAAATTATATGGTATTTTATTTCTCCAACTGGCTTATTTCATTTAGAATAATGTTCTCCAAGTCCATCAATGCTGTCACAAAGGGTAAAATGTTCTTCTTTTTATGACCAAGTTATTCTGTTGTGTAAATGTCCCATAGTTGTTATATCCACTCATCTACTGATGGATACTTGGACTGCTTCCAGATCTTGGCAATTGTAAATAACACAGCAATGAACTTAGTGGTGCTTATGTTCTTTTCAAATTAGTGTTTGGGGTTTCTTTAGATAAATTCCCAGAAGTAAATCACTGTATCATAAGGTAGTTCCATTTTTAGTTTTTGAGGTATCTCTATACTGCTTTCCACAGTGTTTGCACCAATCTGCATTCCTACCAACAGTGCAAAACGGTTCCCCTTTCTCCACATCCTCACCAGCACTTGTTGTTTGCTGATTTATTGATTATAGTCATTCTGACTGGTGTGACATGACTCACTGTGGTTTTGCATTGCATTTCTCTGATGATTAGTGACATTGAGCATCTTTTCATATTTTTATTAGCCATCTGTCCTTTCTGGAGAAGTGTCTATTCAGGTACTTTGCCATTTTTAATTTGAATTGTTTTTTGGTGTTGAGTTTTATAATTTCTCTATAAGATTTGTATATTAACCTCTTATCAGATGTATCAGCAAATATGTTATCCTATGCAGTGGGTTGTCTTTTTATTTTGTTGATGGTTTTCTTTGCTATGCAAAATCTCTTTAGCTTGATGGAGTACCATTGTTTTTTCTTTTGTTTCTCTTGCTGAGGAGATACGTCAGAAAAAAAATATGGTTATGAGTGATGTCTGAGATGTTACTGCTTATGTTTTCTTCTGGGAATTTCATGGTTTTAGTTCTAACATTTAAGCCTTTAACACATTTTGAGTTTATTCTACTGTGTGGCAAAAGAAAGGTATCTAGTTACATTTTTCTACTTGTATTTGTCAAATTTTCCCAACATCATTTATTGAATAATTGCTTAAATATAGTTTATTCAATAAATGGCCCCATAAGGTTTTCACTGTAAAGTCAAAGTCTATTCATAGGTTCACTTTTATAACCCATGCTGTGTTTTAGAAGTAAGTTTTCATGTCTTATAGGATATGTTTCTTTCCACTTCTAGAATTTTCTCAAATCTGATATCATCACATAAATAGGTATATCTCCCTTTAGCTTCAATATTATAGGGAAAATAAAACCTTAACAGCAAATAAAGGGAGTTTACATTATTATAACCAGCTTTTTCCTAGTATTTATTTTTTTCTTTCAACAAGGCACATTATCAGCAAATAGTGAATATTTTTAGAAAATATCATGTGCAAATTTTAGTTGTTATTGATTTACAAAGTGTTAAAACATCATACAAATTTGGAATAGTGATGTACCCACTGAGTTTTTGTAACCTAAACCAAAATTGTGCTATCTCTTAAACACAGTGCATTCATAGCGCCATGATATTTGGATAAGAACTATAAGCAAGTTTTATTTCTCTTCTTCTTCTTAAGAGTATTTTCAAGAACCGAAATTGTCCATTATTCTCATTTACATAATAGAAAAAGGTTGAACAAGTAGAGAAATGTGTTTAAAATTGCCTATGTGGTCAGACACATGTTGTATCACAGCACGTGTAATTCATGTTGCATAATCTACTCAAGAAGCATGGCTCAGCCATTTGAGTGGAACATGCCAGTGTGAAAATTAGAGCTACTGTTTAGAACTGGAGCAAGCTTTAATAGCTGCTGTGCAAGCTCCTGAGACTAGACACCGTGAAGATTTTCTGGACTATTTCATTAACAAATTGTATCTCTGCACCCTGCATTTCTCTACTTATTTATTGAGCAGATAATAGGAAATAACTACTTTCTTTGTGAAGTCGTAAATAATATGGCAGAAGGATATTAAATGCACTGAGATGTGAAGAAGAGCTGAAATGTGTGGGTTTTAGAATTTTATGATGCAAGCCTTTTTTTTTTCATGAGTACATGTAAAGTAAACAGATATATTTGGGTTGTTTATGTGAAGAATCACCAGTTTAACACTGCAGCTGGTGGAATGAGAGTATCTTAAATCCAGAACTTCTGCTTTTTCCTGGAATACCACTTACTAAAGGGGTTTTCTAAAGAGAAAAAAAAAAGCCTCTCTCTTTTACTTATCTATAGTCCAGCTTCAAATGATATAAAATATTTTATGATTATAAAGATAGCTTTATGTCCATGCTTCTTATAATCACTGTGTGGCTCCTTTAAAGGTGATAGGAGGGCACCAGCTCCTGTAGTTTAACATAGCTTTATCCTGTTTACTGAAATAGTTCCAAGCAGGACCATGCCGAGATAATACATTACCATTCTTACAGCAATCAGCATGAGAGTTCTCTCAGTTTGTCTTTTGAGGGCTTAGCAAGATTTTACAATTTTTAACAGATGAACAAAAGCTCAAGTACAGATAAAATGATAGAATTCAAGTCTCAAGGGGCACAGGCACTGTATTTTTTATTGTCACAAGTAATTCAAATTATATTTGTCCATATAATTTGTTCATTCAGTGGCTATTTTGTTGTTCTTGATTAGAGAAACATATCTTAGATATGATCATTTTGGTTTCACATCAAGAAGTCATATTTGTATTGTTCAGAGCAGTGTGAGGTAGGAAATAATGGCCTTAGAGGCAGGTATGACTAGAATTAATTTTATATGTGACCAATTATCAGCTGTGCAAATGAGAAATAACCTAAACTTCTCTGAGACTCAGTTTTCTTACATAAGTAAAAGAAAGGTTTTTTAATTATTAATTCATTATTATTGACACCATTACAGATGTCCTCCATTTTTCCCTCCCCTAGCCCCTGGAACCAGCCAACCAGCCTCTGCCTTCACCCTCCTCCACCTCTCCCCCCTCCCCCTCCCCCATTCCCTACTGGTCTTCTTCACATTGTTGTCTGTGGCTGTGGGTCGTGTATATATATAGTTCAATAAAGGTTTTCAGTTTACAAATTAGCTTGAACACAGTTCGAGTGTTCTGCTCCTTTCTGAGATATTATTAAGCTGAGAAAATGAATTTTGAAATATATAAACCTACAAGAAAAAGGGAGAATAAGAGAGGAGGTGACAACAGATGAATGGTTATCATAAGTTTTTAAGGGATGGAAGATATGTGGACTGTGGTAAATGACTCAGTAGGTCAGATAAGCTACACTTCCAAAGAGAACACCAACATAAAACAAGCCAATGTTGCTGCAGGAAACATTCAAGAGGTGGAAGTACTTGGAATTTTGTAAAACATGGGAGAGGAATCAGTTAAAGGCTTCTCAGGGGTGTAGTTAGACCTGCACCCCAGTGTTTGCTTTGCATCTAAGCAACTACTTTCCCCTGACCTTGCTAAACATGTGTTTTCTTCATGAAAATTCAGCCAGAAAGACTTTGTAGAGAGAGAAGTTTGGTGCAACAGAGAATGAAAGGAAGGTACCACATTAAAAATAAGAGTGTTTACAGAAGGTTGACACTATTTTTATGTAACTGGATACATCTCTAAGAGAAAAACAAGTAACTTAGTAAGAACAAGAGAGTTTCCTTAGTGAGTAGTTAAAATATAATATGAAGCATTTGTCTAATTAATAATTAATTAATTAATTAATTAATTAATTAAATTCTTACACAACTTATGTTGTGTCAAGCTTTGTTTCAAGTTCTTCACAAATATTAGCTCATGTTAATTAATTCCCAATACAGCCATGTGAAATTGTGTTACTGATAGGTCTCCACACTTCAGATTTACCTAGCCCTTCAAATTCAATCTCTAATCATGTTTCTCTCCAGCTTAAAACTGTTCAGTAACAGCTCTCTATGTACAGAAGTCCAAACTTTTAATTTTGGCATATAAGAAAGATTCTTTATTGTCTACAGCACAGGTGTCACACAAAACGCCCATGGCCCGAATCCGGCCCTCCACCTTGTTTTATTTGGCCCAGCACCTTGTTTCTGTTCTGTGGCAGCGCTGAGCTCTCACTTAACTGTTAAGGAGTAGGTACATTTATACAGCCCTAAAATTGCATTCGGCCCTTTGAAGGCAGTCATGAGGCTAATATCGCCCCCGGTGAAAATGAGTTTGACACCCCTGGTCTACAGCCATGGGGATTTCTTTGTAAAATCCTTTCATACATATTTCCCTTTACACATGCTATCCCTTCTGCCTTTCACTCTTTAGACACTTGTGTACTTGAGGATTTCTACAGTTTCTTCATATCTTATTTCAGTTGTTACCTCTGTGGTTCTTTTCCTGACTTTTCCGGGAGGAACAGTTGGGTACTCATTTTCCCATGTTTCAGAGCACATGGAACATTTCTCTGATATAGCAGAGGAAGAAAGAAAAAGAAAAAGAATAACATTAATGACACAGTGTTAATATTAGGATTAAGAAGAGCTTTCAAGTATGTGAATAAAGAATAAATGATATTTCAGAAACTAAATCACTTCTATTAGCTTAAAATTTGTGTATATATTACATCTTCTATAATATCAACAAATAAGTAAACTCATAGAATTTATCTTTGCATTAGTAGTATACCATATATTATTTATAGTTTCCAAGAACAATGAAGAATGATTAACTTGATTTGTCCTCATTATGTTTTTCCTTAAAAGAAAATAAACATTTTTTGATAGATAATTGACACCTATCAACTATTTTTTGCATAAAGCTCACATCACTATCTGGCTTAAAACATACAGAATGGCACAATAGGAGGACTCCTTTTTTCTCTGTGTCTTTATTTTCCAAAATAAGCTTACTAGTAAATGCAGTGTTTGAATAATGTAATTAAAGAAAAGTAAAAGTATATTATAGAAAGTTAAAATATACTTTGCAATTTATATTTCGAAGGTTGTTCAGTACCTTAAGGTCATTGTGTCATCACTTTCATAGCATGTATATTTTCTTCCTCTTTTTTATTCAGGTCCCTGATAAATAGAGCATAGACGCATGTCACACTATCTTGTTAGCAAAACTGTGCTCTTTGGGGATTTGAAGTTTCCAGGGACTGAGTAGCCTCCTAATAAAAATTATTATTTTAAAAATCCTTTGAAAGGTTTTATAGTGGCATTTATTATAAAAAAAAACAGAATATAAATATTTGTCAGAATTTTCCATTATAATTATAGCAGAGATTTTAATTTATTTTAGAGGCATTTGGGTCAGAATGGGACATTTTAATTTAAAGAAGAGTTGGGAATGGGTCCAAAGTGTCTAAGCTGCCTTCTTTTAGTAGTAGCAATGACCAATATTTATTGAGCACCTACAATGTTACAGTACCTATTCTCCATGGATTATTTTATGTTCTTAGTATACTAAGTGACACTACCCAGTTTTTAGATGAGATAACATGCAGAATTGTAAAGTACATGCTAATTTATGCAGCTAGAAAGGGATGTGTAGAAGATACTTGGAAGGTGTATATGATTCTCTTGTGGATATTTAAAAGGTGACATCTGTGGTTATGACAAAGAAGATCTATACAGGTAGCTTCAAAGAATATTTAAACCCAACTAAATTTCTTAGGTGTTGTTCACTGCCTAACTCATTCAGTGATAGTTACAGTTCTAGCTATGATAGATGAGCATGAAGAATTATCATAGGAACTACTGAATAAAAACTTTAAAAATGAGTAGATATTTACAATAATAGTGATAATTACCACAGAATAAAGTTGAAAGAATGATTATATGAATGGATACATGGATAGGGGGATGTCTCCACCAACTACTTTAAGAAGATCAGAAAGGGATATTTTGATATATTTTTGAAGTCTGATGAGATCTTTCTGAACATTTTGTACAAATCTCAGGCTTCCAGCTCTTACAGTATTACTTGGTCTAGACTCTAAAGGCACCTAACGTGACACAGGACATTTAAACACATTATTCTATGGGCTTTTACATTGCAGACATTTGAAGAAGTGAATTTACTTGTGATAGCTTGGTGATCCATCTGGAACTTTATCAAACAACTCTGTACACATGGCACCAGAAATGGTCTACTTACTAATACATTTCCAGTTTTCTTTGTGATCGCATGAAAATTTCATGAGGAATATTCTTTATCTGGTTTGGCAGAATGTTGGATTGAGGCATGCATAGATAGAGATGCTTGTGGGATAGAAATGTAGCTTCTATTAATGCTGATTAGGAAATTTTTTAAACAGATAAATTGCTGTTCATTCTATTATCCTAACAGCTACGATAGTTCTGTGGTATACATGAATAGGTCAATATAGATTTTTATATATCTACATGTCTATATCATGAAAAATAAATGTGGATGGCATGTTTCATTATTAAAGTACAGAATTTGGGGGAGGAAAACATTTATTGTTAAAATGTTTTCTTGTTGGAAAAATGATTACTAGAAGTTTAAAGTACATTGTAATAATATTAAATATAGAAAGCATAGCATAGTTGATTTAATTTAAACCACATTTTTCTGTCCCTTCTGTTTTCCTTTCAGAAGTAATTACAAGATGTGCAGGGCAAAAAGAGGAAAATTTCTTTTTTTATCTTTATCTTTGCTGTTGGCACTGTTATAGGTATCCCTATCATCCCCGACTTTGCCTGCCTCCACCCAGCCTCTGCCTGCCCCTCTTCCTTCTGGCCATCACCACACTGTTGTCTGTGTTTATGGATTGTGCATACATATTCTTTGGTTAATTCTTTCACCGTCTTTCATCCAGTTTCCCCTGCCCCCTCGTCTCTAATAGCGGTCAGTATGTTCCATGTGTCCATGACTCTGTTTCTATTTTGTTCATCAGATTCCACATATAAGTGATATCATAAGTGGTAGCAGGTGGGTCTTTCATTGAATGCCATAGACAACTTTCTAGGTAGCGTCTAAATTGCTCCTAGGCCTGTCCTTGCTGGGGAAGTGCTCAAGCTTTGTTATTCAGAAATTCTGCTCAAGATGTCTACAGGGAATTTTTTTGTAAATTTAAAGAACAATGTCCTTCTTTGGAAACATGCAGTATTTTTAGAATCTTGTGATAATATACTGTAAGATACAAGCCAACAGTTTACATATCTCTGCCCAAGATGAATTATAAGTATTCCTGGGAATTTAAACCTTTATTTTAAGCCTCCATAAGGACACTTGTATTTTTTTTTTGTGTAAATGCAAAAAGGCATATCCTGATCTTCCACTCACTTCAAAAAAAAAAATCCCTATAGGCTAAAAAATAAACAAATACAGGTGGAATGAGAACTATTCAGATTAAGTGAATTTATTTCTTATTTTTAACTACTTTTGTGAAAACTGATTATGGATAATGTGGGGACATATTTATTTTTCAAACATATATTTTATTGTTTGATTGCTTAAAGTTGAACAAATATAAACAAAGACCATATATGAACCTCTTCTTTCTCTAACTTTTGGGTAAAAAGACTAATTGGTAAAATGGATAATTTATAGACAGTCTGAGGGAATAAATGCATAATCAAATTAGTACCTAGTAATTCTTTGGCATTTCATATATTTTACAATGATTGTCCCACAGTGCAATGAATAAGAAATTATAAATCCACTTTATGCATAGGGAAGCAGACTTTGGAGGCTGGACTAGTCATTCATCCTTCTAATGTGTGTCAGGGCTGATATAAGTTGTGGATCTATAGACAACATAAAGTATGCCTAAATAATTACATATTTGTTGCCTGTATATATTACAGAGCAAACCAGTACATAATTACAACTAGTCACCAAGATATATTTTATGTGGTTTGAAATTTATAATAATCTCTATGAAGAGCACAAGCATAATAATCTATATAAAATGTGAAAAAATAATGAAATATTATAAAAAGTTATGAGTAAAAATTGCATCTACCCATTAGCTACAGTGTAAGCTTAAATCTTAGAGCTCTTTGTCTGCTGAAATATCTATCAATACATTTAAGGCTTTTAAGGAAAAACATACACAGAAACACACAACTTGTGGAGAATATGAAAAGCACAATTATTGAAAGATATATAGAAGTAAATTATCAACTTACCAATGGACTAAAGCTTAATCCAAGGTAAGTGGCTTTGTAAAGGGGAAAAAACATCTACTAATATGATTTATTTCAGTTCCATGAAAGCTTGAAAGAATTGAACTTCGCTCAGCAATTCATTAGGGTTTCCGCTATTTCCAGCCCCCCCCCCCACCATACATACGTGCTTGACTCCCATTCATGGAGTTAGAGTTCAAGAAGACCCAGAATTTTCTGTGGAAATTAGTACATTCACAGGGAACAGTGTTCGAGCTAACAGTTATCATACTTTAATATGAAAAATCCTGCTTATTCATGACACAAGATGCTTCCCAGGGTCTCTAGGGGTTTAAACCTTTACCAGTTATTTTAGGGTGACAGCAAAACAAGGAATGAAGAAACCTGTGGTACTTAAATTTTCAAAGCAAAGGGGAAGACAGAATGATACATAAAATTGTCTACTGCTATATGAAATTTTGGTATTAATTACATTGCTAGACATAGAAAATAATACACTTATTGTGTATGAAATGTTTGACATGTTCTGGTGCCATTGTTATGGAATAACACCCAAAGCCCCAGTTGTGATAGTCATTCCAACTCTGATAATGTACCTTAGATCACCATGCTGTAAAGCTCATGGTCCTCAACCATTGTTGCAAATGTAGGGGAAGTCAAGCAGTGAGACATTGAGTGCCTTGTGTTTTTTCTATGAGAACAATTGTTTTCTTTCTTGTTTGTAATACTTAATATTTTTAGATTTAGTGACTAGCTTCAGCTTGGGAATAAGCAGATTACAAAGATGCAAAGATGGTATACATTTTAGACTAGATGAATCTTTAAAGCAAAGGAAAGTACATGTCATAAACTGTGGGTCTTTGGTATTCCATAGATGTTTACTTTATATCAAACCAATGGCTTTTGTATATTTGTTATATATATTCACATATATTGTGTTTAATTCTTGAATAAGTATTTTAAGACATGAATATACAGTAATAAAATATATTTTTGATGATGGTTTAAATACAATGACTATATTAAGCATAATTAAGATTCTTTTTCCCTTTTATAGTTATATAAATTGCCTTATTAGGTCAATTATTAAGAAAAATTTAAAACTATATATTCACCTTAAAATAAATAATTATTACCTTATTATGCATTTTGGATAAGTCAATTTAAACTAAAATCTGCTAGGTGAATTTTCAAGGCTAAATGATCTTATCAATGATAGCTTAAAATTATGTTTCAATAGTGATTAAAAGAGTGGATGAATAAAACCTTAATGTTCTGGACTTCTGACCAAGATGGGGGTATGGGTAGATATACTTTGCCTTCTCCCACAACCAAAAGAAGGAGAACAACAAGTTTAAGAACAAAAAGTAACTAGAACTGACAGAAAATCAAACTGTATGGAAGTTTGACAACCAAGAAGTTAAAGAAGAAACATTCATCCAGACCAGTAGGAGGAGTAGAGACCAG
The DNA here is from genome assembly GCA_004024845.1 of Tonatia bakeri. Lineage (NCBI taxonomy): Eukaryota > Metazoa > Chordata > Mammalia > Chiroptera > Phyllostomidae > Tonatia > Tonatia bakeri. The sequence continues at coordinate 191,552 of PVIA01001305.1, read as the reverse complement.
CAGCAGGGGTAGAGAGGACTCCTGGCAAGGTGGGGGCTGGAGGACCAGGATGGGCAGCACAGAAGCTGGTGGAATGGGCAGTCCTACATTTGTGTGCAGATAAATTGGGAGGAACAGCTGGGGAGCAAGACAGACCATGCAACTCAAGGTTCCAAAGCGGAGAAATAAAGTCTCAAAACTTCTGACTGAAGAAACCTGTGGGGGTTGAGACAGCAGGAGAAACTCCCAACCACACACGAGAGTTCTTTGGAGACCCATAGGGTCCTTGAATGTATGCAAGCCCACCCACTAAGGAATCAGCACCAGAAGGGCCCAGTTTGCTTCTGGGTAGGGGGAGAAATAACTGAAAGCCAGCAGAGAGAGGAGGAGCAAGCAGCACTGTTCCCTCTTGGACACCTCCCCCACTGACAGCTTCACAACACAGTGACTTGGGTTGCCCTACTCTAGTGAACACCTAAGGCTCTGCCCCTAACTATTTAACAGGTGTACTGAGACAAAAAAAAACAACAACAACCAAAAAAATGACCCAAATGAAAGAACAAATTGAAGCTCCAGAAAACATATAACTAAGTGATGGAGAGGTAGCTAACTTATCAGATGCACAGTTCAAAACGCTGGTAATCAGGATGCTTACAGAAATGGTTGAATATAGTCACAAAATAGAGGAAAAATGATGGCTATAAAAAGTGAAATAAAGGAAAATGTACAGGGAACCAACAGTGAAGAGAAGGAAACCGAGACCCAAATCAATGATTTGGAGCAGAAGGAAGAAATAAACATTCCACTGGAGTGGAATGAAGAAAGAAGAATTTTAAAAAAAATGAGGAGAGGCTTAGGAATCTCTGGGACAACTTTAAACTTTCCAACCTCCTAATCATAAGGGTGCCAGAAGGAGAAGAGCAAGAAATTGAAAAATTATTTGAAAACATAGTGAACGAGAACTTCCCCGATCTGGCAAAAGAAATAGACTTCCAGGAAGTCCAGGAAGCTCAGAGAGTCCCAAAGAAGTTGGACCCAAGGAAGCACACAGCAAGGCACATCATAATTATGTTACTCAAGAATAAAGATAAGGAGAGAATCCTAAAAGTAGCAAGAGAAAAGGAGAGTTACCTACAAAGGAGTTTCCATAAGACTATCAGCTGATTTCTCCGAAGAAACCTTGCAGGCAAGAAGAGGTTAAAAAGTTGGATTTAAAGTCATAAAAGTCAAGGACCTACATCCAAGATTACTGTATCCAGTAAAGCTATCATTTAGAATGGAAGGTCAGATAAAGTGCTTCCCAGATAAGGTCAAGTTAAAGGAGTTCATCATCACCAAGCTCTTATTTTATGAAATGTTAAAGGGACTTAACTAAGAAGAAGATTAAAAATATGAACAGTAAAATTATATCAAACACAACTATTAACAACCAAACCTAAAAAACAAAAACAAAAACCAATAATGAACTAAGCATGCAGCTAGAACAGGAACAGATTCACAGAAATGGAGATCACATAGGGGGTTATTAGCAGGGAAAGGGATGGGGGAGAATAGGGTTAAAGGTACAGGATATAAGAAGCATAAGTGGTAGGTAGGTACAAAATAGGATGAGGTTAGGAATAGTATAGGAAATGGAGATGCCAAAGAACTTATATATATGACCCATGTACATGGACTAAGGTGGGGAAATGATGGTAGAGGGGGTGATACAGGGTGAAGAAGAAAAATGGTGAGAAAAAATGGGACAACTTTAATAGCATAATTAATAATATATATTTAAAAGGCATACAAAGAAAAAATCTTAATATTCTTCCAAAATGATAGTTCTTTGTTTTTTTTATCATAAGTAACATGGGTTATACAACATTCCAGAAATTGGGTGGTAAAAAAGTAAGTTTACAATTCTTATCTACATGCTGTACTACTCAATTGGGAAACAATGGATTCAGTAAACAAAACTATTTTTTATTCTCCAATTTCTCTGAGAATTCTCCCACCTTATCTTTTATAAATTTTATTTACTACTCTCAAGTGGCATTGATTATCACCAATAGTCTATTGTATTTTGTAGCTAACTGAGAAACAGCAAATACTGGTTAAGAACAACAAAGTAACTTCTTTTGGGGGGGCATACCTGTGACCCATTAATTCCATCATGCTCTTTCTCCAAATAATTGGAAGAAAAACAGTCTTGGAAATTATAACTTAGAAGTTGTTATCTAAGCTTTCATATCTAAGAAGAATGAATATGGAGATAGATGATGCCGATAAGATTCTTTTCCTTAGAAGTAAAATCAAACCACAAGGAGAAAAGGAAGTTATGAAGACAGCTACCATTTAAAAAATAAATTTATTTTCTCTTGATGCTACATCATTGCACTTCTTCACAATGGCAACTACTTTAATCTGTTTTTGACTGTTGGTGTTCTTAGAAGTGAGACAGAAATCGAAATATTGTTACTTTACTATTTGAACAGAACTACCTAGGTCCCAGCCTAGCAATTCATTACTAAGAAGGGTCCACAGCATAGATGACAGTTTGATCTCTCTGAGTTGGAGAAGATGAATTATGTGAATTAATGTCATGCTTAAAAAGTTTATATAGCAGTATTTGTGTGTGTTTGTGTCTGTGTGTGTTTTTCTTAAGAAACTTTAGCAATAGTGTTCACTAGGTCTAGTAATGTTATGGAGAGGTGATAGATTGCCAAATGTTGGGATTTATTTGGTATGGATTTCTGAAGCTTTCCTCAACATATAAGAAATTAGGAGGGTTCAACAAGACCTGGGAAATTAACAAGGTTTAGGACTGCCAAGTCAATAGTGAGTGTATGAGATGAAGAAAGCCAACTAGAGAAGTCATCAGCCTACTAGACAATCAAAGAGTAAGAAAGTGTGAACAAATTGCAGCATCAGTAAGAATTCTGGGCAGAGTCTTAATCAGAGAATGTGTGGCATTCACCCAGTTCTGGATAGGTTCATCGTCAGAAGTGGTGCAGACTAGAACCTGAAACAGAATACACTAAATCATCTCTTGGAATCATTTGGAAGAAATAATAGCAACATCGACTTTTCTAAACTGCTCAGAATTCTGGACCCTTCTTGAACCCTCTAAGACTATCAGTCTTTTACTTCTTCATACATGATATATGTGTACTGATAACATGAGCTCCTCCAAGTTTTCTAATTGTCTGCCTGTGTCTATTTTTCTTTTCACCTAGCACCTATGAAAAATGCTTAATGTTTATATTAGTTTTGTTAAGCCCAACAAACCTAGCAGATAACACATAGCCTCGCTCATATTTTTATCACTTCTTCCATTGTTGTCATGGTTATTGAAATTGTTGAACCTAGTTGTTCTATCAATTGTTCAGCATAAGACTAACAAAACTTATCCTTTGAAAACTGCTGAAAATTGAAGATGAAGAAATCCCTCAGTAACATTGCCAAAGCTCAGTTTTTATAGATACATCAAAATTCCAGACACCTGGAAGGAATAAATACACCTTGAAACATACGGAAGAGAAATATTCATAAGATATCAATAATAAGTTTATCTCCAAGGGGGGAAAAGTGGAAATATTATTTGTTATTCCAAAAATTTTAGTGTATCTATGGTTGACAAAGCCATAATACATTATTAAAGAAAACTAAAAGTGTCTCCAGTTACAGAAATTAAAAGAGGAAACCATATTCTTTTCTATCTGCCTTAACATGTCTCATAAGAGATCCAGGTGCTTCTGGTTCCTGCACTACATTTCTTTGCATCTATTAAAATTCCAATTTTGCTTTGAGAGAAAGAAAAATGATTCCAATCCTAAGATTATTTATCTAGCTATGTGATGCAGACGCAGTTTTCAGATCTTCATTCTTATCACTGCTTCTGTAAGCTCAATTATTTTAACAAGGCTTTTCCAATTTCCCCTAATGTTTTTCGTAACTACTTTGAGCTTACATTTAAATCAAAATTCATTTTTGAAATAACTTATATCTCCTAGATTTTTGAAGCATCCATACTTGTATGCAAGTCCTGTATTCTACATGTAAAGTTTAGTATGAAGATTTAAGGATTTTCTTTTTCTTCCAATGGGTTTGTTAAGCTATAATCAAAGTCATTAATATAAATTTCAGGATATTTTAAATCATGTTGGCATATGGCTATTATTCTGAGAATAAGAATGTTATTCTGTGAAGAAGATCTAATCAAACCTTAAAAATGCTCAAGTTTCAGTTGGGTAAGATAAGTCCTAAAGTCTGCCTTACAGCACAGTGCCTGTAGTTAATAGTATTGTATTGCACACTTAAAAATTTGTTAAGAGAGTAAATCTCATATTAAGTATTCTTACCAAATTTAAAAAGATGCCCTTGGGTATAATTTTTTATTTGGCAAAGAAATGGTATAGCTTCTGAGTGTACTGAATTATGGAGTTTGATGTCTAAGATTTTTAAAAAATTCTGATCATGACATACTAATTGCAAATCATTTTTGTAAATTATTTATATATTCAATGTTTTATGATTAGATAAATATTATATATCTCAAACTTCTGCAAGTAACTATTAGGAATATTTTACATCAACCTACTTTACGATGAAAGGTAAATGTTCTGCGAAAACCATCAAAACATGGCATCAAATCCTCTAAAACAAGCATTAATTAAAGATTAGATTATTTATATATTGATATGTATTAACCTGTAAGATATGTAAATGAAAATTCATCTGTGTCCTACATAATCTATAAGTAGTGTCCTTACTTACGTTGTTCTCCTAAAAAGGAATGCATCACTCTTTCTTTCCTTATTCAGCTGTGCACAGTGTGAATTATGCATCCTGTACTGAAAACATCTCACTCCAATTAAAAATATCATTTACAATAGTTGGTCCTAATATGATTTACAAGCCAAGTTATGGAAAATTTTAAAATAGGTTTAAATTATGGCAAAGGGAGACAGATTGGTTTTCATCCTTAAACTTCACCCAGTTTGATTTGTGTGAATTTATGATTTGGCTGAGATTACAGTACATGGCTTCAGAAATAAAATTGTCTTTAGAGATTATTGCTACTGTGCATGTGCAATTAAGTGTACTCATTATTGTCTATAAAGCAGTAAAAACCCACAGTTTTATGGGAAGAGAATAAAGCCAAAGATTTCAAATCATTCAGTTGGAGAGAGTTCTGAGATGTTGCACCCATTAGTTTTGTGAAAAACTTTAAGGAACACAATCTTCCTGCAGTCAACTTAGATGAATAAAGTAGTAAAAGCTATGCCATGTTAATTAAACAACTATTTGTTAAGCACCTGCTGTGTATTTGCCACAGTGTATTCCAAGGTGTGAGGGCTGTGATATGAGAGAGTTATGGAATGTTAGATTTGGAAAGAACTTTAGAGAAAATCTTGGCCTAACTTTACTACTTTATTGTTGAGTTCCAGAAAATATGAGTGACTTAAGTTCTCACATCTAAGCTTAGTGTCAGTACTAGAATTAGAATGCACAAGAAAAAACAAAATGAGTGAAACTAAGAACTCAGAGTAAGTATTGATTGACTAAAGATAATAAAGTATAACTGTACAAATTACATAGTGATGCCATAGGAAGAAAAATCAAGGGATGATCAAACATAAAATTAGATGTTACTGTTATATATTGCTCATAATCCTCATTTTTTCAGAAATAATATCAATTACTTTCACTGATTCCATGTGAAAGACAAAAAGTCCTCTATTTATGAAGGTTATTTATAGTGACCAGACAATTTACTGAATTAAATCATACTTTTATGATAACTTTAAATTTGATCAAACCATCAACACAACTCATATATTTATACAGCATATATATTTTCTCTAATGGTAATGCTTATTGGCTTTGAAAATACCTTGAAATAATTCCCTGGTGTCTAAACCCAGAAGTTGGAAACCAGATAAAAACTGATGAGAAAGTTCTTCTTTCTATGGTATAAATAACTTTTTTAATGCTTTATGACTCTCTTTAAGGCCTCACTTCATGAAGAGCAGACAACACTTTTTATCAATGTAAACAAATGAAATTCATGGTCAGTGCTAGCATACCATATTTAAAGATGGCTTTCAATAAATTTGTTCTGCTAGTGGCTTAAATGTTTAAAAGTAAATAAACAGGTCACTATTAATATATCTCATAGCAGTCTAGAAATTTAAAAAAACTAACCTGTCATCAACAGATGGTACACTTCAAATTTTGTAATTATTTGCATTTTTAATTATTCATCTATACTATAGAGATAATTTTATGGTATTATTATCATCACTGTTTAGTAGATTATCTCTCTTTACCCATAGCATTACTACATGGGAGCATTAAAATATTTAGTTTTGTATTTTGTGGACCATATTTCCCTTCCACTAGTTAATAGAGATAATTCTAATACCTTTCTTTCTGAATGAATCCTATATTTGCTGTCTTTTTCACATTTCTTACAGTGCTCTAAGTATAATCTTAGGCATTCCTCCAGAATCATCATGAAGTAACAAAGAGAATAGCTATAGAGCTAGTTTTTTTTTTGTTTTTAAAAGATAAATTGTAGAATAATAATGTGCTATAAAAATGTGAGCTAAAAATAGGACACAGACCTTATTTTCATTATGCTATTCCATATACCTAATGTATTACAATAGACTTTCTTATTACATTAGGCGCAGGTTCTGGGCATTTAAATTTCTTCATAAAGTAGATAAACTTTTCAAAACATTGGGTATGAAACAGAAGAATAGAATATTGAAGCAAATCCTCTGCTTCTAAAGGTGGGTCACAATACATAGGGCAACACTTTGTGAAATATATGATTGTCTAATCACTGCTGTACAGCTGAAGCTAATTTAGTACTGAAAGTAAACTGCAATTGAAAAATTAAAAAAACAAATAAATTTTTAAAAAGTAGGTCACAATAAATAAAACTATAGTTAATTCACCTGAAATATGCAGTGTTTTTATCTGATTTAAGCCTTTGAAACAACAAAATCATTTTGGATTAATTTTAAAACATCCTTTAGATAACTATATTGCCAAATTAATACTTTAAATATTTCTGTAAACTAAAGAAAGGATTTAATATAATTATATCTTTATTCCACAAAGTCTTATACATAAACATTTTTGCCCTTCATTTAGTATAGAAGTCATATAATCAATATTATTCTTCATGTTTCTATCTGTACATGCTAATTAGTGTAATAGTATATTTTAAACCTTGAAGTATATTTTTAACATACAAATTTTAGTTGGTCAGCACTTAAAAAGTCCTGACACCAATTTCAATGTATGGTGAGAGGGGTTTCCCCACACATACAACAAGCAATGCCCCACATGCCATCTGGGTGTCATATAATTCAACTGAATTCTCACACCGACCCTCCTGAGATGGTTTCAGATTCCACCGGTTAAGGGTTCAGTCCTGCAAGACTATACCCCTTCCTCTTTTATTTTAGATGTCAGTTGCAAGCTCAGGTACCTGTATTTCTGACTGACTATAAATCAGATGTTTCCAGGACTATCTCCTTGGGTTGATTAATTTGCTGGAGGTGCTCAGAGAAACATTTTACTTACTAGATCACTAGTTTATTGAAGAATATAACTCAGGAAGAGCCGAATGGTAGAGATGCATGAGGCAATGGATGGGGGAAGGATGCCGAGCTTCCATACCCTCTGTAATCATGTCACTCTCCTTGAATTGCCACATGTTCACCAACCTGGAAGCTGTCTAAAGCCCATCTTTTTCAGTTTTTATGGAAGTTTCATTACAGAGCTATGATTGATTAAATCATTGACCACTGGTGATTGAACTCAACCCCCAGACCTATCGGTTCCTCTGGCAACCTGCCCTCATCATTTGGTAATTTACAAAAGTCATCTCATCAAAATAATGAACAACATTTTTGTCACTCTCAACACAGGGCAGAGCTTTTCAGACTTTTTTATCTCATGGCACACACAAACTACTTACTAAAATTCTGTGGCACACTAAAAATTATGTTTTTTTGTTGATCTAATAATAAAAGTAGGTATGATTTTGATTCGTTCACATCGGATGACTATTGTGTTGGCTGTTGTTTTATTTTTTATTTGACGATCTAGGCAAAAAGAAGTCTGTACCCCTGACTAGATAAGCAGGAATTGGTATATTTTAGAAATTATTGTGGCGTGTGTGTTAAAAATTGCCTGTCTCACAAATTCTAAGGGTTTGGTGAGATCTGAACCAGGAACCATGACAAAGACCAAATATGTAGGAGAAGTATATATTGGGTGACAAAATATATCTGAGTGACAAAATATATCTGAGTGACATATATTTTTCTTATACATTATAATATTGCATCATTAAATATTAAAGTATACATATTAGTGTAGGCTATGCAAATACAAAAGTAAGAAAATCAATTTTTTCACGTTAACAAGTAATATAGTGAAATTAAAATTCATTGAGTCAATCAGTCCCACTTCTGCTTCTTTGTCAGTTGGTACCACCTGTGTAATTACAAACAATGAGTAATTTTAGGACTGTAAGTATGTGCCAGGCACTAGACATACACAGAAGTTGAGTAATTGAGACATATGTAACATAGTAAGATAAGTGTAATAATGGATTATATGGCAGTATAGGGGTATTACAAAGGAAAGAGGGATCATACTGCAGAGGGGAATTAAGGAAAGATTCACAAAGGAAATTCCACTTTAGCCTGGCCTGCTAGAATGAATGTGACAGTGACAGGTGTTCATGATTGGTAAAAGCGCTCAAAGACTAGCAGGTGCAAGACCTGGAAGTGTGAGAATTTAGGATGTCTATGTCCGTGGTTCCGTGTGTGTGAAGCTTACGGTGCAGCCAGGGCAAAGCCACAGTAAAGGAGCTTTACTTTTTCCTGTCACAGACAGGCTCACCAAGAAATTTCAAGTCAAGAAGAACAATGTGACTGACTGTTCTTTAGAAAACTGATTGAAATAGATTGAAATTGAAGCAGAAAAACAAGTTAAAAGTTTACTGGAGTGGGCCCTGGCTGGCGTAGCTCAGTGGATTGAGCGCGGGCTGCGAAGCAGGTATCGCAGGTTCGATTCCCAGTCAGGGCACATGCCTAGGTTGCAGGCCATGTCCCCCGGCAACCGCACATTGATGTTTCTCTCTCTCCCCCTCTCCCTTCCCTCTCTAAAAATAAATAAATAAAATCTTTAAAAAAAAAAAAAAAGTTTACTGGAGTGGCTTAAAGGGAAGAAAATGAGAGTGAAAGTGTAGTGAAGGAGATAGATGCATTTATAAAGCAGAAGTGAAGATGGAATGACTAACAGAAAATGGGCATTGGGGGCAGGAACACACTTGCTCCGTCTCTAACCTGCTTGATATACTTGGGGATAGAACGGGACAAAAAATGAAAAAATGACAGATTCATGAAAAAAATAAGTTTATTTTGGGGTATATGAAGGCTAAAGGATCTGTGGAGAAGTTTGGTACATAAACTACCAGTAAATACTTGGTAAATGAAGGATTGTTCAGTGGACACATGCAGCTGTGCTTGAATCCATGCCCAAAGGGCAGTGTTTGAGTGTGGTACCCCGTCCTCAATGCCGTCCTAGCATTAAGTGCCATCATTCCCATTCATGCATTCTTGGTTAATTTACTCAAGAGATGTCTATGTATATTGTTAGGTAGGCACATCACTGTACCATTAAAGACTATAACCCAGCCTTCCAGTATTTTATTTTAGCAGAGAATACTAGGAAGTAAACCAGCAATCACAATACTGTGTGTTATGTGCAGATTTACTACATTGGAAAATGGTAGCTTATTGTTTAACTTGCATTTATGTGATTATTAAAACTACCATTTAAATAGTTATTACATACTTAGATTTTCATGTATGGTTTTTCTATGTACATCCTTGGACCATTTATTTGCTAGAAGATTAATCATTTTAAGCATAATTTATCTGAGGTCATTATATTTGTGATATTAATACGCTTTGTTTTTTGAAAGTGTTATTGCCCACTTTTTATATTTGAATATTATTTGGCTTTATTCCATTATGAAAACTATAAGCGTGTGTTTACCCTTTAAATTAAAAATATCTCAGATAGAGATGAAGATTACACATGTGAAAGCGCACCCATGGTGCCTGGTGGAGAGTATGCACATCAACTCTTCTTTCACTTTTTTGACTTTCCTTTCTAGTCCCTTTCATCACCTATACTATCTAATGTTTTAGCTTTACCCAACACATTTGGTCTTCCATGCTTCATACTTCATTGGAGAAGAAAACATTCAAAGATGTATAAGCATTACATGATAAATATAATAAATGTATCAGAGGCAATGCATGGTTGTGGGTGTCTGGAGCACTGCGCACACAGGAGAAAGTCATGGGGGGAGGTGAACTACGTCACAGTGTGAAGGGTTTGTCGTGCTTTAGTAAGAAACATAATCTATTTTTGTTTCTTGGATGCTTTTAATTTTTTTATTACATGTTGAGAAATGCTGGTTATCTTAATCATGAGAATAATATGGACACACAATGTAATATTTTAAAAGGTGCCTATTTCCATATAAGAGACAATGGACTGAAGAGGAAAGATGCTGAACGTATGACTACATGGTTATGTTACTGCTGGATGAAGTTATTAAAATCTCATTCATTCATATGTGTGTTGTGTATATGTGCATGTGCTTGTGTGGGATTTCTCAAAATTCATGTTGAGTGTTTGTATTTTGTGGGGGGATATAGATGTCTGGTAAAGATGCAGAACTTTTACCGAAAGGATGTTGCATTCGGAGAGGTTCAAGTCTGAGTTGATGAAACGTGATTGCTGGGTACTGAGAGCAGAACATCTGCTGAACAGGAATGGAGAGACTAGAATCATTTTTCTCCTTAGGAAAGTTTTCATTATCAGTTCTGTCGAAAAGTAATTACTTGTAACGTGGAAAATAATGCGTACAATGAATTAAAGTAGTGAAATGTATGTTTTAAAAACTGAAAAGATACTAGAATTAATAAAGTGGACACTGGCTATAGATCTAAATTATTAAAATTAAAACAAAGCAAAAAATGGATATTTGTCAAGCTGCACAGATAATTGTGAAATATTTTCATTTTGGACCTGCCAAACATGCTCTTCGAGAGATATATATTTTCAGAACTGTAAATGACAAGTTGAGTTTGCATGAGTATAAGAGACATTTTAAGAATATCTCTTGAGCTGAAGGAAGCTACAAAAATGGGTTGAGAGTTTAAGAAATAAAAAAAAGGCAATTTAGATAATAAAACAAAAAGAGCTCAGAAGGCTGATGGAATGGCATTCACACCACAAAGTTTTGAGGCCTATACATTGTGTAGTTTCTGTAAGAGCCCAAAGAGAAGCTATCATAAAACATCTGGAATATCTTCAAAGTAATGATTTACCAGAAATCGGCAATGGAAATTAATGATAATGGGAATGGCTCAGATGTCCCTGTATTATTTATTTAGTCATTCTAAATTTTCAACATAATAACTTGGCAAAGAATCATTACTTCTCTGGGAACCAATTCCAGTTTTTATGGTAAACCTATGTGAGAAGCAATTTAAAATCTCCATTTTGCCATTAATTCTTGTTACTAAGTAAAGAAAACTTAATTTTAGGTGAAATGAACCAGTATTAATTTTTTAAATTTTTAAGATTTTATTTATTTATTTTTAGAGAGGGAAGAGAAGGAGAAAGAGAGAGAGACATCAGTTTGCGGTTGCTGGGGGCCGTGGCCTGCAACCCAGGCATGTGCCCTGACTGGGAATCGAACCTATGATGCTTTGGTTCGCAGCCCGAGCTCAATCCACTGAGCTACGCCAGCCAGGCCTGAATCAGTACTACAGTGAGGAAGATCTTTAAAAGCAAAATACCATATGATTTCACTCGTATGTGGAATCAAATGAACAAACTGAACTAACAAGCAAAACAGAGGCAGACAACTAAGGACGGGGGGTGGTGTGTGTAAAGGGAGGAGGGATTAAGAAAAAATGGAGAAAGCTCATGGACATAGGACAACAATTTGGTGTTAGCAGGGTGAAGGTGGGTGTAAAGGCACTAAATGGTAATGGAAAAAAGTACAATGAAATCATTTAAAAATAAAAATTAAAACATAACTGAAATCATTAGCACACAAAATAATCTAATTCATAACACTTTTTATGTCCAATATAAGCTACCATGTTTAATAGGCTTATAGGGTTTAGAAATATAAGGAATTTAACAGCAGTTGTTTTGTATTCCTTACTTTGCAGGTGAGGATGCTGAGACCCAGGGATACTGAATACCTCACATGTAGTAGCACATCTAGTCCATGACAGGGTGATGACACAGTCCAACTCTTTTCCCTTGTCCAGGGCTCTTTTTGCCACACATTATTGACCTGTATGGCATATGTTAAGTTTAGAGTATTTTAAAAGAAATAGTTCATAAAGAAAATAACGATTTTCAGTTGTTATAATGTAACTTATTTGTCTTGAGATTGCTATTCTAGTATTGCATAGTTTAAATGTTATGTATACTTCAGACATTTTATCCATTTAAAGAAGAAAATACTTATTTTAATTTTGCCACTGCCATCACCTAACATTTAGGACATTTTCCTGGCCTGTTCTCTGGGTGTTAGGTCATTATAAGAATGAAAAATGGTTCTCCTTTCTGTGTCACCTAGTTGTTAATATTTTCTATGAGTTGAGTAAAACTCAGATATATTATTGGCAAAATGTGTAATAGCATTGTCTTTTGAGAACAGATCAATTGTTCCAATAAATGACTACTAGCTGTTAGATCAATGTATACATGGCTTTTTATCTAGTGCCATTAAATGAAAATTTTATACTGAATTCTAGGTATTACTAAAAGTAATCCTTTACTATAAATTTTCTGATTTTACTAAAAATAAAAGATTTCTGAAACAAAATGACTGATCATTGCTATGATTAATTTGTAGGTTAAAATAATGACTTAGAAGAAAAGCCATTAGTATTTAAAAATAGAATCATCCATTTGACAATAACAGTGTCAGCTTGGTATGAGGTAACTGGAAATTATTATTGATGCAGTGGCATTGATATTGTGCTGTGATAGGGTGTCAAGGGTTGACCTTTGGTCATGAAAGAGCCCACTTCTTACAGCAAGAAAACAAAGCTGACATCAAAGGGAAAGTAGGAGAATTATAGTTCAATCACCAGTGAAATTGGGAACTCTGGTTTTCAAAGTTTTTCTTAATTGTACAAATTGATAAATGATATGTGGCTGGGCTCACATAAAAACCTAAGTGAAAGTTCCCCTGAGCACACTTTAAGTCAATATATTATTAAAATATTAATTGTATACAAATTTAAATATTTATATTGAGTTTAATATATGTTACTCATGATTAAATATGCACTTCCTTGATTAAGAAAAGCTGATATAGAATTCATCTGAGCACAGATGTTGCTTTTCTCTTCTTTTGAGCTGCCTGAGAAGAGCACTCTGATAAATTGAATGTAGCCTTTCTAGTATAGTTTATTCATAAATATTTTATTACTTTAAGACAGAGTAATAAGAAAATGACATCTTATATTTGACCATGGACATCTGCTCCAAAAAAAGCACAAATTTCTGACTTAATTCCAAAAATCCCCAAAAAGGTGATTACACATAGCATTCACATTAACCTATTTCTTTAAGTGACTTGTTCAATTACGACAATATGTATGTATATGCATAAACATCCATGCATCTTTATAGCTATAGGAGTAAAGTCAAGAATAATCAGTATCCTAGTGTTGCAGGGAAAGCATATTTTATTTTATCTTTAAAGTGGAAAATTAGAAGAACTCTTTAAGAAAATGGTAGGTAGTTATTATCATATTCAATCAAAATAGGGATATATGATTAAAATAATACATCAAAATAGATATTTATTCAATTTGTTCTATCATTTATTCTACAAAATTATATTAAGAATCTATTTGTTTACCTTTTGTTTTGTCCACAAGAATGCAAACTGCAGGAAAGCAGACCAAATCATTATGGTCTGTCTTGATTATAACATTATACCCTGTACTACACAGAAATAGGCATTCAATGAACACTGATGAATGAATGAATGTAAGGTACTGAACTGTGTGATAGGTGTATGCTGGGGACCAGAAGAAAACGGCCTTAATATTTAGCTGAGAGGGTGATCCTTGAATAAAACGTTTAAACAATTCCATCAATACATATTTAGTGACAATTTTGTTAATCGACAGGAAGAAAAAATGATATTTTTTTCAGATTTGAAAATGTTATTCTTGATACTAAACCTCTCTTCTGCATTGCCATAAAATAGGCAATCTACAAAGTGCACTAAATTGCTTAAGTTTAAACTCAAAAGGAGAAAAGATAATGTAAACTTTTCAAATAGTCTATATTCTAGAATTAAAGGTGTGCATTTGAACATCTTTACCCACATTGGTCTATTAGCATGGGAGGTCTTTAGAGATTACAGTGATGTTACACAAGATGTACATTGAACCTTCAAGATGTTGATGTTCCATCATGAGCTTTCTCACACAACTTTAGGACGACACCTTACGTAAATTACTAAATTCAGAATGTTTGTAAATGTTTTTGTCTTCACATTGATCTAAAATGTTTCTTATATAGACTAGTTAAGAGTTAGAATTTTATCTTCCTTTCCCAAAACAGTACATAGGAGAATTCACTGTTTCAAGACTATCTAGACAAAACATTGTCTACTAGAATCAATCCCAAATTGCAGCAACTAAAGAAATGAGACATATAATATGCTGTTGGACACCTTTATAGACTTCCTTGTAAATCTCAACTTTGTTTTAATCATGAAAGAATGGAAAAATATGGAAACTCATATTTTTTAAAGAAGTATATTATAGGAAGTACCTTTTAAAGAAAGTTTTAAGCATAACATTTATTTTAAAAAGGAGATTACTTTAAAATGTTTGGAATTAATTTTTAATTTTTTATAGAACCTTATGAAAATATTTTATTACATAACATAATCAACTTCCCCTTGGGCTCTTTCTTCCTTGGTTGAGTTTGAGAGCATGCCACAGCAACTGTGTCTCTTGATCTACAGATTTGGTGTTGTCCCCGATCTCACTGAGCACCCAACAATATCTATAAGACAGAATCACTTACCAAGACATATATCTTAATTTCATTCAGTTATGTCCTACAATTATTTGGCCTACTATTGCCCTTCTATTTTATTTGTATTTCATGATGTAATATCATTACCTTTGCAACCGGACTTGCAGGTAGCATCCATCAATAATTCAATCTTTATTGATAGAGTTTCTTTTACTTAGTTCCAGAGAATACAAAACAGCTCTTATGAGGTGTTAAAAAAAGATTTCCCAAGTGTTTAGGTGGTCAGTTCATTATTAAGCTTTTACTCAGTATTTGGCACTATTGAATATTAACTTTGTGCTACACTTTCACTTAATTTTTAGAACTACCCTATTTAGTACATACTATTATTCTCACTTTGTAGGAGAGGGACTTAGTGGTTTTAGAGAAAAAGTAATTTTCCAACTGTCAGATAGCTTGTAAATAGTAAAGCTGAGAATCTAACCAGTATTGTCTGTTTCCAATGTAAGCATGCTTAAGTTTTGTGCTATGAATACATGAATGTGTTGAATTACAGCCCCAAGAGGAGATATTTTATCTTAAATAATGAATAAATGCCTGCATGAGTCAATGGCAGAGTATATGAGTATATAAATTTACCTTAATACTAAAGAAAAGCAGGAAAATATTATCAAGAAATGTAGTAAATTTCTAATCTATAGATTGCTTATCTTTTGTTTTCACATTTTCATTCTTACCTTCAAAATAGGGAAATAATTATCTGAGTTTATGTATAAGAAGCATAGGCATACTAAGTGTTTGCCCTCAGGTATGAAGCATCTAACTATATATTCAAATTTGTCATAGTTATATATTCCTTATCATATAAATTATGCGAGTTAACAGATCATACTTCAATAAATTTGTATTTAGTATTTGCAAGCCTCGACTTTTAGTACTTTTGAACACATTTTGTTTTTATCTCACTAAAATCCTTTGAGAAATGCCATAAAAATATCCCACTAGAAATTGTTCAGTTGGTTACTTATTTGCCTTGTCTCAATTCAGTTATGAATCCCATTAATCTGCTAATGGGAAGCTATTGCAATTTACTATCAGGCAAATAAAATAATCAAATGTAGTGAGATGAAACTACAAGATAATCAAAAAATAACTAGCTGAGTATGTATTTATACCCATACGTACTTTCTGATTCAGAACCTTAATATGAATTTTCCTTGCTATTTAAAATTTAAGCTAAATCTCTCAAGACTATTCTGATGCTGTTTTTGTGAAAATCCATAATTTAATGAACTTTACAGGAATAAAATATTGTTTTCCCAGTAGAAAATAGAGGAATTTTGCCCAATAAAATAAAAATGTATTTTATTTTTTGGTTATTTTGTATTATCTGAACTAAGAACCCTGCTTTCTCAAGTCATTTTTGACAATAAATGAACTATTTTGAGCTCCAGAATTTGCGATGATTTGATAAAAATCTTTCAAATTATTTTTAAACTGACCATCTAGATGCCAATAATTGATTGTATGTAGGCTGTGAAGGAAGTTCTTTATGCTATTATCTATGCAATTAAAAGTTTTTTTCAGAATCCAATGAATTTCTGAATTTAGAAAAATCTGGAAAATGCTCGCTGATTGTGCTGCAAATTTTTCCAGGATCCATGTGGTTTAATTATTCATGACTTTAAAAGTGGCATATATTACAATTTATTTTACATCTTTAGATTATTAAATAGAATGCAATGCTCCATTAATATTCACCACTAGTAAGTGTTTTCCATTTATCAGTGTCTTTTGATTTGCTACAAATAAAGCAAGATTTATAGAGGGAGTACATCAATCCAGTCTCTAGAACTACAACAGCTGAAGTTGAAACCCAAGCTCCCCATTTACTCAATATGTAAATCTCAGTCCAGTTGCTTAAACTTGTTATGTGTCACTGTCTTTCTCTGTAAAATGAGGATCATAAAATACCTACTGTAGATGGATGTTGTAAGGACAAAATGAGTTCATCTATTTTAAAAACTTAGAAGAGTGCCTGACACATTTTTAAAAAACCACTAAGTGTTAGCTAACATTACTAGTCTCAAAATAGACTTTTTCATCAAACTTAAACACAAAAACTGCTGAGTTTTTTTAAAGGTATCCATGTACTCAACTCAAAAATGATGAATGTGTTCCATTTTAGAATGTGAAAAATGATAGAATAATCATACAGGTGCAAAGAAATTAATATATGTAGATATTTGGCCATTTCATTTTGTATGCTGTTTCTAAATAAAATACAATGCTTTCAACACCTCATGAAGGGCTTTAAAAAGAGACTATCAAGCATCAATATTGTTAACTATGTAAGATCCACGTACAAACCTAACTGAAATTGGAATAATGAATGAATGGTTGTCAAACTGACCTGAAGACAAAAATAACAAGAAAATTAAGGTAAAAATAACTTGTTTGAGAAAATTGCACTGTGTAATGTGTTTGGTCTTTCTTAATCGTTTCTTTAGGATTCCAAAACAATATTATTTGCCTGTGTTTTAACTTTTAACATTATATTAGCTTTTAACATTATATTAACTTTTAACAGTATATTTTAACATTATGTTTAACAGCCATAATAGCATGAAACATTTAAGACAATTTGTACAGATTTACATTTTAATTAAATGTCTTATTGAACTTCCTTACTTTTAGTATAGGAAATGGATAGTAATATTTAAGTAAGTTCATTGTGTTACAGTTAGTCAATATGATTGTAGTTTGTAATGTAACGGATCAAAGTAAAGGCCTTTTGTTTTCCTTTTTTCCTTAAAAAAGTATAGTATTTTTAATGGTTGAACACTTTTATCTTGGTAGTTGTAAACATTATTTTGCCCTCAAACTTGGATTCCAAGACTGCTTTTTCATTACAACAACAACAAAATAGGGAAAGACGGAGGAAGGAAAAGAGTAAGAAAACATGTATGTATTTGAGGGAGGTATTAAAAGGTAGATTTCACTGGTATTTACCATATTTAGAGAAATAATCAGATAGGTGTTTTCACTTTGTTTTAGCTTTCATAACACCACAAGTAACTGAAGACATTGACAATCATTATAAAGTAGGAACCAAGCCCATAATTTATCTTCTAAAAGAATATACAATAATTGGTCATATTAGAAGAAAAATGCCATCATATTAAATTATGTTGTAGTCTCCCTGAAATAAGTGAAAGAATTCATAGGGCTCTTAAAAATTGTCCTGGTGTCACTTAGCATGATAGTACCAAGATCCATCAATTTTGTCACAAATGGCATTATTTCATCCTTTTTTATTGATGAGTACTTGTCCGTTGTCTATATGTACAATATATATACATCTTCTTTATCCAGTCATCCTTCTTATCCAAGGAGGTAAAGGGGGTCAAATATATGTTGATGGAAGGAGACAAAACCTTGGATGGTGAGCACACCATACAATATATAGATAACAATATTACAGAATTGTACACTTGAAACTTACATAATGCTATTAACCAATGTTACCCCAATATATTTAATTACAAAATAAAACCCCGAGGCTTTGGACACTCATCAAAGTACCATACTCTAAGATTTTTAAATACCTGATATCTTCCCTTTCTCTCTAGCAATAGTCCTCTTCTTGCTTTTTGCTACTTGATGCAGACCCTGGTGGGCAGTGTCCACGGCATTATGGATGAGACCAGATACATTCACAGCTACTACAGAGTCCTGTGGAGGAAAAGGGATGGAACGGCCACTCTCTCAAAAGGAGAGCGCCCCAATCCTCGCCTTCACAGGGTTTTTAATGACTTTTAATTTGCACAGGAATACAGGTAAAGTTCATTAATCATTATCAGGCAGTAAGGATCAAACAATAGATAGTATACAAAGAACTATGAGGACTCATTCTGAGTCAGGGTCTGTTAGCTAAAGGGCTACAAAACGTAAGGGACCAAACTCATTTCCTGCCCAGGCCTTTATCATTTAATTAAGAGCATTCCTAGCAAAGCAGGTTTCAGGGGATTTTACATATCTTTTCTCAGGCCTGATTACCTAGGAGCCCCTCCTATCTAGCACAGGGCTACACTGCCCTCTGTCATTGTTTCAGGCTTAAGTCAGGTGGAGGAAGCAAGGCAGCCAAGAGATTAGGAAACTTCTCAAGGACAGAATGAGGACTCAGGCTTTGTCAAAGCCGAGGGGTGAGGGTCCATCACCCCCTTTCTCCATAGCCCCCAAGTCCTTCCCTGGGGCCTCCACATGATTATGCCTGTCTCAGGTCATTCCCACCTTGGGGAATCTTACCCATCATTGGCTAACTGATCAAGCACTGGGGCCAGTTATGGATGAAGTAAAAGAAGCGGAAGTTGCACTCCTCCAGGGAGATAAACTTTGTCTCCTTAGTGGCTTATGGTCCGAAGGTCACTCACTCAGCCTTAGTCATGAGGGGTGGGGGGGAGGTGGGTTACAGCTCCTGAAACCAAGCAAGGTAGCTTCCAACAGCTACTCTTTAAAATTTCATTTGTATCTCAGTCTGCTCTACTTTCGATTTCTTCACCTCCTTATCACCTCCTCTTTGGGGTCAGGGGTTTTTATGAAGGTGGTCTAGATCCCCCTCTTACCTAATTGTTCTGTTGCCTTTAACACTTTAAATACCAATGCCCGCCACTGTCTAGTCAATTTAAGTTAATATTATTAGCTCTACTACCTACTTTAGTGGTATTAATGGGACATAAATTAAGAAGTTAACATCAGAAGCAGCTCCTTATCTTCCACCAAATTAATGCAATAATAAAATAATTATAACTTGTGGAATTATCTTTAAAATATTCATAACTGTAAGCCAGTGGTCAACTCTTATTGCAGCATAACAAAGCTAATTTTTCAGCATTGCCAAATATGAGAGACATAAGGCAATACTCTACATATATTTTATTCATGCTTTAAAAGCACTGATATGTTTAGATGCAGGTTTGAGGAGACTAAATGTGTCAAGGAAAAGTAAGTAAATGTGGCTGATGTTTCTTAGAAGGTTCTTTATTAAATGTAAGAAATCTAAATGCAGTTAGCTTTTCTTTATTTTAATTTAATCAAATAGTGTTTCCAGTATAACTGAATGGCTATTGAAGCCTTTATAGCCTGTACTTGTTAATAAAGGCTTCACTGAATGTTTAATACTCTGGCATCACGGTTTGGAGCTTCTTTTAAAGGGGTCTTTCATAAAACTTGGGACTGAAACTAGCTCTAGAGGACCACATGGAGAGCTGTACAAAAGGGAAACAAATTATAAAAGCTCACTGTTAGTTGGTGGCTTAAAATTTCTCTCTTCCCTCTTTCTTATTTTAAAAACTGAGATTAATCACTGACCTACTTTAGTTTATATACCTATAGAGTTGACAATTTTATATAAAGGGTCACAGGAAATCATTTTAAAAGTGAAAAAAGAGAACTAGACAATCTTTCGAAGTTAAACAAACAGAAATTTGGGGAACATGATAAAGACAGTTCATTTAACACATTCAAAATCATTTTATTTCACATAGTATTTTAAACTATGTAAATCAATATACCCAGCCAGAATTGTGGTGAACAGTCTTCAGTGTTTTTGGTATCTTCAAAACTTCATCTTCATCCAGGCACTCCACACAGTATTGGTTGGAAGAGCATGGGGCTAGAAGTACAGAGACCTGGCTCTGAATCTGTTGCAGCCACTTGCTTTTCATTGTTGTTCCGATGTGTTATGAAAATTGAGCTCAGCAGGACTAAGTTACCTGTAAGAGGCAGTTAATCATTCATTCCTTGACTTCTTCATAGGTTTATTACAAGATTTAAATTAAATATTATTTGTCTTCACATTGTGAAGCATTGATAATAATCAGAGGTTATCATAATTACAGGTTAATTTGTCTCATTATGTTCTGATGAGTCTTCACTGTCCCATAAAGGTTAGTTTCTTTTCACACTCCGATCAGCCACCTTGCGGCTGGTTGTTGTCAATCATCACAAGAAATAGATAATACATGGACAGATTCTTAAAAATTTAATCCCATTTGTTGATTAAAAATTAATTAAACCAATAAACATAGTTTCTAATAAAGCATTTAAGGCTTTTGCCATAATGATATTTGAAAGGTAAGAAAATATAAGAAAAAAATTATACCTATATAAAGGACACATGGACAAAAACTGCAGGGGGGGGAGTGGAAATGGGAGGGAGGTGAGGAAGGCTGGGGGGGTGGGCTGGGATGGGAGTAAAAACTGTACTTGAACAACAATTAAAATAAAAAACAATTAAAATAAAGTAAAATAAATTTTACTTTATATATATAAATTTTAATATGTAAATATAATTTTATAAATAAATTATAAAAAAGAAAAAATGTAGAAAAAATAGAATTTTTTCCCAAAATACAATCAGTGATTTCATAAATTTTGAACTTTTGAAATTTAACTGATTATTTTATAATTAGTCTTTATGATCAACAGAGATGTTTTAACTCGCAATTCCATCCATAATAACATTTTGGAACTGGATTTGGTAGAATTAGCTGTCAACATTAATAAAAATAAGTTATTGTTGCCAAAATTCTACTTCATTTTATGCATTTGTAGACAACCTCTGAGGGCCATCTTCCAAAATACTTTACAAAACAGCTTTTGGCATTTTAGATCATAACAATTTGTCAGGAATGTTAATTTTTTAAATTTTAAAATGTCATATAAAGATAATCATTTTATTTTATGTAAATGAGTTATAATCAGAATTTTGTCTGCTACATATGTGTCAAAAAAACCTAGGTTCTTGAGATAATATATTTAACATTTTAAGTAATTTTTATTTTGGTTTTCTGTTACAATGAAGAGCTCTTTAAAAGAAACATAGGAAAAGCTAAGTTTATAAGAGGAAATAAGAGGTCTTGAATCCATATCACATGAGCCTCAAAATGGATAAAATAACATGACACATAAGCCTGAAGAATATAATATTTAAGTATTAAAAAAGAAATATTTAAATATTTGAATGGATGCAGTTTTGAAAGGGGTTGTGTTTATTCTACCTATTATATGGGCTAGAGCTACTATCACTTACTAGAGGTTACACGGTCATTAATTTTCATTTTATCCCAAAATGTTGGATTTTCTAATAATTTTAATCATATGTTTATAGCATTCATTGTCTTATTTTTCTGATCACTCTCATTTTCTAGGTATAGTTCCACTATATTTCTGCAGTAACTTATATATTCTTACTAGAGAGATGGTAATTTTTCCTGACTTAAAGGACACATTTCAATCAAGGTCAGGAGTAAAAGTTACCTCCTGAGAGCCTAAAGCAAACCTCTCAATGACACTCAGCAAAACCACACCTTCTGTATACTAATGTTTGTCCTAAGAGTCTGGGCACCATAACTGGTGTGTAAATGTTTGCAAAGTTTCCACTGTGATCACTTGCCCTCCCATAGGGACAAGGGAGTATGTAGCTCACTTCATCTTAAAATTCTAGCAGTCACTGTGAATGGCGGTAGTAACAATTTACTTGCATCACTCCCAGGACTCCCAGGACACCAGGGTAAAATACCATGTATCTTTCTCACATATAAATTCTTTAGGCATAAGATTTGATATGGTGCTGCAGTAAATAAAGGAAAACTAGCTTTTCCCTTTTTCCCAACTCTTTTCCTAAGAGTAGGATAATGTCATGGTTCAGGGATCTATTCTCCAAGATAGATGTGACAAGCACCAGATGTGGAACTGACTCCTTGAAGACTGCTGCTTGACTGTGCGAAGTCCCTGTCAATCCCATCTCTCTCCCACTGAACAGGTAAAGATGTGGAGAGTAGAATTTGGTTTCAGGAAGTAATCCAGATAGGAGACATAAATGGCTCTGGCAGCAAGTCATAATTTGTCTGCTTCTTTTTATCTAAGTTATTCTTCCTCTTCTTCTCTGGCAGCAGTAGCATGGGGATTGCCACTTAATCGTACGATTTATCCAAAGGGACTACATTAGAAGCACAGTTTAATTGCTACATTCACTGTAATTGTGGTTTTTCTCCTATTTGGCTAAATAATCAAACTTAGGGAGACACAAAGAAACAACATCACAACTAATATTTCTGTATAAAGTAAAATGTTATGCTAATATAAAAACTCCAAACCACGCAATGAAATTATTTTTTTGCTTTACTGTCTTGTTTAAGTGGGTTAAACATAGTTATATTTTAAAAGCATTTTCCATCTCATTTATTTGTCACAAGAAGTATTCAACCAGAGGCCATCAAACCCCTTGTCACCAATGTAATTCATTTAAAGATAGGATGGGTAAGTAAGTTGGATAATGTGTATATACATTTCCAAATCTGAGAGTCTATGCTTCCATTAATAGTCACTCACTCCAGTCTCCTACCCTTCAGGTTTCCCCTAGATTGTCCACATTGTCAACCAAAAAGAAAGTGCCATTTTTTTTCAGTTTTATATGTTAAACTGACCTCTTTCCAGGTCCTTTGACACATTCTGTCTTGTATCTGTATGTTCTTCCCTAAGAATACTTTGTTCTTTGAATGTAGGGTCCATATATGGTAGAAGTATGTATTTTCTACAGTTTATTAGCACAGGGATATATCAATGGCAATATTATTCATGTTATAGGTGGATAAATAATTACACAGACCATTCAAATTATGTATTGATTAATCTAATAAATTTCTTATGTATAAAAAATCAATTAGAGTTATTTCAGTTTTTGAATTGAGTACTTTTCTGAAACAACCAGTTGTACTAATGGTAGAGGGCAGACATGGTGAGAAAAAGATTTCCCTTAAGTATACAGATACATACAGTGCAAAGTATCAGCTAAGAAGCTTATTAAAATCTCAGTCAGTGAATGCAGGGGTGTGATTGACAAGGAATGGCAGATCTGTATTTTTAAAAGAATCACTAGGTAACTCTAATGAACACTAAAATTAAAACATACAAATATTCATCCAAGAAATTATTTTCTCTCCAGCAAAGTTTGATTTATGACCCTAAACTGTTACCCTGCATGCAATGGGAAAATTGACTATGCATTGAATGTAATTTAGTTACATTTGGTTTGACCTGTTTGTATTCTTTGTGGAACTTATATAAGGAAAACAGAAATATTATAGATCCCCATGCATATGTATAATACCACACTGCAGGGTATAACCCATATCTCTAAAATAGTATATCATTTACCTTAGAAACCATATAACATTATTTTTCTTCAACTAGTAATGCAACTGAAGTTCTATTATTTATTTAACCTTTGCAAATAGGTAATTTAATGCATGCAAGATAGGGAGATCCAAGGTAGCATCAGAGTGGGTGGATGTTGCACTAACCTCCTTCCAGTACAAAACTGGAATTATAACTAAAATATAGAGTACTCAACCTGAATAAGCAACTAAAGAGTAACTGAAGAGAAGACTTAAAACTAAGGATTTACAGAAGAAACCACATTGAGATTGGTAGAAAGTGTGGAGGTGCATAAAGGTCTGGTCTCACTTCTGTGAGTGATGGCTAAGATTCCTGAGATTCTGGAGAAATATCCCAGCTATGGGGGTTCCCTGAGAAGCATGAAGTCTTAACCACAAGCCAGGATTCCTAGTCCAGAGTACCAGTGCTGGGAAGAGATGCCTACATAATGTCTCACTGTGAAAATCAGTGGAGATTCTGTATGCCAGGGAGAAGGGGGAGTGTACTAGAGACACAGGTACCCTTATAGGACTAGTGCATGAAATATCATTCACAGCCTCTCACCCTAGGCCCCTGTGGAGGGAGGCAGAAACAGATGAGAGTCATGTAGGGAGAGATGGGGGTTTGTGGCCCTGGGGAGAGAGTTAAAGGGCAGCCACCACAAAACCTGTGCTGAGTCACTCTCCCACATCATAAACATCATCTTTCTTGAGTGCAGTACCTCTCTCCTTATAGCATCAACCTCGGGGAATGTAATAGTAGTCTCACCCTGTGGAGCTTGCACCTTGATGAGAATTTAGCTGCCTGGGCCATGGAATAGAATTTGGGCAAACTCAGGGGCTGTCAGTGACTGAATTATGTAGCTTTTGGGTCTGGGCCATTCCCTCCACCTTTCCATGAAACTGACTGGTGCCTTTCCTAATGGTGACCTGTTAGCCTCACTCTCCTGGCTCCCAGCGGACCTACCCTCCCAACTCCTGGTGGCTCTACCTATTAAGGTCTGGCCAGAATCTGTGACAAATTGAGAGTTACATAGCATGGCTCAGGGCCACTCCCCACAGCTTACCCCAAGCCTTAATGGGACTTTTCATTCAAGGGAGATCCAGTAGCCTCATGAACCTGACTCCTGGTGGCCCTGCTGTGCTGAAATCAGACTCCTGGTAGAATCTGGGATAGGCTGATTTGTGTGGCCCTGGGACAGGGGCCATTATTCCCTCACTGCTTGAATGGTGCAGAGACCTCCTTTTATATAGCCCAATCTTGGTCTGTTTAAGCCTGATAAACTGACATTTCCCAGAGACCATACCCGACCACAAACATGTGCAGCTAGACTTGGTATACCATGGGACAATTACTGAATGGCTCAGACCCAGTCCTGCCACTGAGTTGAACCTGTATCTATCCAGTAAACACCACTAGCCCCTATCTGATGACTCGCTGAGAACCTACTGCATGCGATTCAAGTACCATCAGAGGATCTTTTAGTGACTGAAGCTAATAGGCAGCAGGCAGGCAGAGGCAGGGGGAGGCAGATCTCAGGGTGCCTTGGGACTTTTGCTAAGTTGCCCCCAGGCCCAGTGCTGGTAAAAGCCAGCCTTGGTGTGCACGTTGATCCATCCCACACACACCCTGGCCCAGCAGAGGCAGCTACAAACTGTGGAATGCTTTGTAGCTCCAAACATATTCCCTAGGGCCAGGACAAGCAGCATCTAACATTGGCTAGCACAAGAGTGCCTCCCAAGAGGACTCAGAAATAACAAACCTTGTTGCTCACTTCAGACAGTATCAGAGCAGGATCCAATTAGTTTCACAAGTGGCACATCCAAAGGGAAATCTCAGCAGGCACCAAACACTGCGAGTCAAATTCTACTTTGTGTGGTCAGCACCTACACAGCAAGCTCATACACTGTGTTTGCAGTTGTTCCTCACAGTCATCCAGCTTGAGGGTTGACCCCATGCATGAATAGGCCAATAGCAATCAAGACTAAATTAAAATAGGAAATACCAAACAACCACATAAGGGACATTCCTGGAGCATCAAGCTCAGGTGATCAAAGAAACTGCACCACTAGGCACCACAGGTCTCCTACTATATAATGTGACTCTACAAAGACTGGGAGGCAAAGCAGATCCATATAGACACAAACACAAAGGGGCAGCCAAAATGGGGAAACAGAGAAACATACTCCAAATGCAAGAACAAGGGAAATCTCCAGAAAGAGTATTAAATGAAATGGAGGTAAGCCATTTACCAGATATATAGTTCAAGGTAATGGTTATAAGGATTCTCAGGGAACTTAGTGAGAACTACAACAACATGAAAAAGGACATAGCAACCATATAACAGAACAAATAAATAATGAAGAATACAACATCTGAAATAAAGAATACACTGGAAGGAATAATCAGTAGTATGGATGAAGCAAAGGATCAAATTAGTGATTTGTAAGATAAAATAGAAAAAACACCCAGTCAGGGGATCAAAAAGAAAAAAAAATAAAATAATGAGTATAGCATAAAAGCCCTTTGGGACAATGTGAAGCAAAACAACTTCTGCACCACAGTGGTACCAGATGGCCATGAGCGAGAAAGAGCAAGGGATCAAGCAGCTATTAGAAGAAATAATGACTAAATTTTTTTTCCAACTTGTTGAAGGAAAAAGACACACACGTTCAAGAAGCACACAGGATCCCAAACAAGATGAACCCAAAAGGCCCACACCAAAACACATCATAATCAAAATGCCAAAGGTTAAAGAAAAAAAGGAAAGCTTAAAAGAAGCAATAGAAAGACAGTTAGCTACATACAAGGGAGCTCCCATTAAATGGTAAGTTGATTTCTCAACAGAAACATTTCATGCCAGAAAAGATGGACATAAAATGTTCAAAGTAATGAAAAGTAATGACCTACAACCAAGACTAATTTACCCAGCAAGGCTATTATTTAAAATAGAAGGAGAAATAAAAAGCTTTCAGACAAAAAAAGAAAAAAGCTAAACAAGTCTGTTACTACCAAAATAATATTACAAGAAATGTTAAAGTGCCATCTTTAAGAAGAACAAGAAGAGTAAGAAAATAGAGGAATATAGTTAAAATAATAAAGTGGCCATAAATAATTACCTATCATTAGTCACCTTAAATATAAATGGCTTAATGCTCTAATCAAATAATATAGGGCAGCTGTAGAGATAAGAAAACAAGAGCCATATTTGTGCTTTCTATAATACAGCCACCTCAGAACAAAAGTTATACACAGATTAAAAATAAAATGATGGAAGATGGTATCTTCAAAGCAAATAGAAATTTAAAAACTCAAATACCAATATTCATATCTAACAAAATACACTTAAAAACAAAAGCTCTAGTAAGAGACACAGGACTCTACATGAGGATAAAGGGAGCATTCCAACAAGAGGATATAATCCTTATAAACATTTATGCACCAAACATATGAATACCTAAATATATAAAGCAAATTTTGATGTATATAAAGGGAGAGATTGACAGTAATACAATCATAGTAGGAAATTTTAACACTCCATTGACATCAATGGATACATCTTTCAGACAGAAAATCAACAAGGAAACAACAGCCTTAAAGGACACACTAGATCAGATGAATTTAATTGATATCTTCAGAGCATTTCACCACAAAGTAGCAGAGCATATATTCTTTTCAAGTATACATGGAACATTTTCTAGGATAGACCACATGTTAGGACACAAAAAAAATATCAATAAATTTAATAACATTGAAATCATATCAAGAATCTTTGCTGACCATAATGCTATGAAACTAGAAATCAATCAAAAGAAAATAACTGAAAAACACACAAAGACATGCAAAATAACATGTTACTTAATGGTGAATGGCTTAACAATGGGACCAAAAAAATTAAAAGATACCTTGAAATGAGTGAAAATGAGAACACAACTATGCAAAATCTATGGGACACAAGAAAAGCAATCCTAAGAGAGAAATTCATACTACTGCAGGCCTACATCAAGAATCAATAAAAATCTCAAATACACAATTTAACTTTATACTTGAAAGACCTAAAAAAAGAACTAGAAGTAAAGCCCAAAGCAAGCAGAATAAAGGAAATCATAAAGATCAGAGAAAAAAATAAGTGAAATAGAGTCTCAGAAAACAGTAAAAAAATCAATGAAACCAAGAAATGGTTCCTTGAAAAGATAAAAAGATTGACAAACCTTTACCAGACTCATCAAGAAAAAAAAAAAAGAGATGAGCCAAATAAATAAAATCAGAATTGAAAGAGATGTTACAAACTGACATCAAAGAAATGCAATGGTTTCTAAGAAAATATTATGAAAAAAATGATATACCAACAAATTTGACAATCTGGAAGAAATTGATAAATTCCTAAAAACATACAAAATTCAAAAACTCAATCTGTAATAAACACAACATCTGAATAGACAGATTACAACTAATGAAATTGAAGCGGTAACCAAAAAGCTCTCAACA
This sequence comes from Tonatia bakeri, assembly GCA_004024845.1. Taxonomy (NCBI): domain Eukaryota; kingdom Metazoa; phylum Chordata; class Mammalia; order Chiroptera; family Phyllostomidae; genus Tonatia; species Tonatia bakeri. Next base: position 162,743 of record PVIA01001305.1, on the reverse strand, counting down.
AATAAAAGTTCTGGATGAGATGGCTTCACAGGTGAATTTTACCACACATTCAAAGGATAACTAACACCTGTCCTTCTCAAAGTATTCCAACCTCTCTTTACAAGGCCAGCATTATTCTAATTCTAAATCCAGGTAAACACATTCCAAAAAAGAATATTATAGACCAATATCCCTGATGAACATAGGATGCTAAAATCCTCAACAAAATATTAGTAAACCAGATCCAGAAATGCATTAAAAATTATACACCATTATCAGTGGAATTTATACTGGGGATACAAAGTTGGTACAATATCTTCAAATTAATAAACATAATATACCACATAAAAATGTTAAAATCACATTTTTTGTTCTGATTGGCTGTTTTTTCTTCCTTATGTTCTAAATCATTGATTTGAATATTGGCTTCATCCACTCTACTGTTGTTTCCCTGTAAATTGTTCTTTATTTCGATTAGTGCATACTTTGTTTCTGACTGGATCTTTTTTGTGCTGCTGAGGTCCTCACTAGGTTCTTTAAATCACATGATCATATCAATAGATATGATAAAGCAATTGATAAAAGCCAGCACCCATTTATGATAAAAAAAAACCCTCTCAGCAAAGTAGGAATACATAGAATATACATCAACATAATATAGGCCATGTTCGGAAAACCCACATCCAACACATACTCAACAGGAAAAAACTAAAAGCATTTTTCTTAAGAACAGAAACAAGAGAGAGATGTCCAATTTCACAACTCTTATTCAACACAGCCCTGGAAATCTAGCCACAGCAATTACTAAATAAGAAGTAAAAAAGGGTATCAAAATTGGAAACAGAGAAGTAAAACTCTCATTATTTTCAGATGACATCATACTGTGTATAGAGACCCCTAAAGATTCCACCAAAAAAATACTAGAACTAATAAATGAATTCAGAAAAGTAGCAAGATACAAAATAAATATCCAGAAGTCAGTTGCATTTTCATATACCAATAATGAACTATCAAAAAAGGAAACCAAGAAAACAATCCCACTTATAACTGCATTAAAAATAAAATAAAATACTTAGGAATAAATTTAAACAATATTGTAAAAAACCTGTACTCAGAAAATTTCAAAACACTGAAGAAAGAAACTGAAAAAGATACAAGTATGCAGAGCATGTACCATGTTTATGGGTAGGAAGAATTAACATCATTATAGTGTTCATACTCAATGGAAGATCAACTGTGCAGGGATAGGGTGGTGGTGCTAAATCATCACAACCAATCCTTGAAGCCAATTGGCCTGGGTAAATCCCTCCCATTGATATACAAACAGCAACCAAGGCTCAACTACAAGAGGAGGATGTACTCAAGTTCACATAAAGGTCACACCTCAAGTACCCAGCTTAAGTGATAGGGGAGGCCCTGACACAGGAGGGAAGGACACCTACTGCATTAGGCCACACTACCAAGACATGGAGTCAAAGCAGCTCTACCTAATACATAGAAACAAACATAAGGAGGCTGTCAAAATGAGTGAACAAAGAAACATGGTTCAAATGAAAGAACAAATAAAACTCCTCAAAAAGAGCTAAATGAAATGGAGATAAGCAATCTGTCAGATGCAGAATTCAAAGCACTGATTATAAGGAGGCTGAAAGAACCTAGTGAGGACCTCAGCAGCACAAAAAAGATCCAGTCAGAAACAAAGTATGCACTAATCAAAATAAATAACAATTTACAGGGAAGCAACAGTAGAGTGGATGAAGCTGAGATGCAAATCAATGATTTAGAACATAAGGAAGAAACAAACAAACAGAACAACAAGGAGAAAAATAATCCCCCCAAAATGAGGATAGTATAAGCAGCCTCTGGGACAACTTTAAAAGGTCCAACATTTGCATCATGGAGGTGCCAGAAGGAGAAGAGAAAAAGGAAGATATTGGAAATCAATTTGAAAAAATAATGAAAGAAACCTTCCTTAATTTGGTGAAGGAAATAGACATGCAAGTCCAGGAAGCATAGAGAGTCCCAAATGAGACAGATGCAAAGAGACCCACTCCAAGACACATCGTAATTAAATGACAAAGGTTAAAGATAAAGAGAGAATCTTAGAAGGAGCAAAAGAAAAGTTAGTTTCCTACAGACAAGTTCTCATTGGACTGTCAGCTGATTTTTAAGAAGAAATTTTTTAGGCTAGAAGGGATTGGCAAAAAATTTTCAAAAGTCACAAAAACCTAGGACCTATAGACAAGATTGCTCTACACAGCAAAACTATCATTGAGCATCAAAGCGCAGGTAAAGAGCACCTCCAACAAGATAAAACTAAAGGAGTTCATCATCATCAAACCATTATCATATGAAATGTTAAGGAAACGTATTTAAGAAAAAGATGATCAAAACTATGAACAAAAATGTCATAAAATACACATCTATCAACAACTGAATCTAAAAAAAAAAAGAAAATAAGAAAAACTGAGACAGAATCATGGATATGGACAGTGTTTTGATGGTTGCTATATGGGAGGGAGGTGTGGGGGAATGTGTGTAAAGGTAAGGGGATTAAGAAGTAGAAACAGGTAATTACAGAATAGCCACAGGGATGGAAAGTACAGTATAGGAAATGGATTAGCCAAAGAACTTATGCACATGACCCATGTACATGAACATTGGTGGGAGGATTATCTGAGGGAGTGGGAGGTGCTCGGCAGAGGGGGCAAAGAGGGAAAAGTCAAGACAACTGTAATAGTATAATCAATAAAATATAATTAAAAATATCCATACTACACAAAGAAATCTATAGATGCAATACAATTTTAATAAAGGTAACAATGGCATATTTCACAGAAATAAAACAAATATTCCAAATACCCCAAATAGGCACAGCAATCTTGGGAAAGAAGAATAAAGTTGGAGGAATTATGGTACCTGATAGCAAACTCTACTATAAGGCCATAATAATCAAAACAGCATGGTACTGGCATAAAGTCAGGCATATAGATCAATGGAATAGAATAAGCCAGGCCTTTATGGCCTGTTAATATTTGACAAAGGAGGAGGAATCATACAATGCGATAAAGATAAACTGTTCATTAAACAATGTTGAGACAATTGGACAAATATGTGCAAAAACATGAAACTAGACCACTTTCTTATGCCATACACTAGAATAACCTTAAAATGGATAAAGACCTAAATGTTAGGCTAAAAACATAAAAATTGTAGACGAAAATATCAATGGTAAAGTCTTAGACACTTTTTGTAGCAGAATTTTTCTGATCTATTGTCTCAGGCAAGGGAAACAAAATTAAAAAAATAAACAATGGGACTACATCAAACTGAAAGTTTTTACCCAATAAAGCAATCAATCAACAATATAAAAAGACAATCCACGGAGCAGGAGAACATATTCATAAATGATACATCTGATACTGGGATATTTCCAAAATTTATAATTAATTTAAATAATTTGACACCAAGAAAAAAATAGTTGAATTTTAAAATGGGCACTTTTTAAAGAAGAGAACATGGAGATGGCCAATAGACATTTGAAAAGATGCTCAGCATCACTAATCATCAGTGAAATGCAAATTAAAACCACAATAGGATATCACATAACAGCTTTCAGGATGGTTATAATCGATAAATTGATAAACAAGTGTTGGCAAGGATGTAGAGGAAAGGGATCCCTCATGCACTGTAGGTTGGAATGCAGATTGCTGTAATCACTGTGAAAGAAGTATGGACTTAACTGAAAAGTTAAAAATGGAACCATCTTATGGCACAGTGATTCCCCTTCTAGGGATACATCTGAAGAAACTTGAAACACTAATTTGGAAGACTATATGCACACCTATGTTCTTTGCAATGTTATTTACAATACTCAAGATATGGAAGCAGCTCAAGTGCCCATTGTTAGATGAGTGGATCAAAAAGCTATGGTACATTTACACAATGGAATATTACTCAGCCATAAAAAGTAAGGAAACTTTACCTTTTGCCACAGAATGGATAGGCATGTAGATTATGCTAAATGAAACAATTCATTCAGGGAAAGACCAGTGCCATATAATTTCACTCATATGTGGAATCTAATGAACACAATAAATTAACAACATAAAAACAGAATCATAGATACAGAGAACAGATTGAAAGCTGTCAGAAGAGAGGGGGCTTGGGATTTGGGTGAAAAAGGTGAATGGATTAAGAAAAATGAACTCATAAGCACAGAAAATGATATGGAATTACTGAAGGAAAGGGGGAGGTGGAAGAGGGTAAAGGGGGTGATAAATGGTGATGGAGGGAGACTTGACTTGGTGTTGATCACACAGTACAATATCCAGATGATGTGTTGTAGAATTCTACACCTGAAACCTTTATAATTTTATTAACAATTGTCACCCCAAGGTATTCAATAACATTTTTTAAGAAAAGGAAAAGAAAACTGCAAGATACTATGATTGAATTTCCCTGTAGGTAGTAATTTTTACAATTGAATTTGAAGTCATTTTTAAATTTCTTAAGCAAAGATCATCAAAGTGATACGTAGATAGCATGAAACACCAAGATCTAACAAAGAATCAGTTTAATGAGGCTTCATAACTTCATGTGTGCTGTGAAGCAGTGTTGAGTGCTAGAAAGTGCAATGCAGTCAGAGTGCCATCTTAGAGGAGATCCGGGTCCTGCTGATGAGCTGGGTTCTTCCTCTTCTTTTTCTCTGTCAGTGAAATCAAGTGTTTGGAACAGACTACCAGTAAATTATCTTTCCATTTTAAAGTCATATTTCCATAGTTTTAACTTCCAGGCCCAAGGGACAATATGTATGTGTATATAAAGGTACATATAAGCAAACACATGTATATAAGGCATGTATATAATGACAAAACAGGAGCACAAGTATGGGAATTCTTTAGAGAAAAAAACACTCAAGGAGAATCACTCAGTTTACAAAAATTTTAATGAGATGTGTTTATGTTTTTGAAAGCAAATTTTTTTTCTATTTTCTGACATAATACCAAGAACATGTTCCTTCTGAGAAATGATTTTAAGACACTGTTCATTTGAAGCTTTGAAAGAGTTTATTGAGTTGCACAGAACAGTCTATTTGTAATGATACGCTGGCATGGTAAATCAAAAATGTCAAGCTGTTTTAGATTTCAGAGTCCCACAATAATAAAAAATGTCCTTTTATTCATTAAATATAACATATAACATCTTTACACAGGAGAACTCTGATAGGAAGATCTTTAGAAATTTGAAGAATTTAATGATACCACTGAGAACTTAGAGTCATATTCACGATTGCTGTGTTGTCGTTAAGCATCCTAATTATGAATATTTCATTGTCTCTTACAATTTTATTACTTTTTATCTATTTGTATCATATTGTGCTACACTGAAGAGAAATCCAACACATAATTAAAATGTGAAGGACTCAGAATTCAAACAGAGTTTGGGTCTTATTTCTTTTTACTATCTCTTCTACAGAGCAAGTAGTAGATAGTATAGTGAGTTTACTTTAAGTCAGTCTTTGCTTGAATTAGTTAGGGAAAGAAATTTTTAAGGGCTTTTTAAATTAAAAAATTATGACTTTTATTTCTTTAATTTTTGTTTTCACCTTTCTAATATGAAGATAGAGTTCATACAGCATAGTATAATGGTATTTGGAAGTTCCCCATGGAATTATCTACTTCAGACCTTTTGTGAATTCTCTTTCTGTAACCCTAGAATCTATTAATGATACTCTTTTATCAACCTAAATGTTTTATAATTGGAATACTTACCAAATAACTTCAATTTTAAAAAACTAGGTATTTTTAATTTATAAAGTAAACACTTACTTTACAAAGTAGATATTTTTTCAACACTTACAAAATAAATTAAAGGAATGAGTGTTTTTTAAGTTTTACATATAAAACTTTTGATAATATTTTTAAATTGACTTTCATTGTGTAAATATTGTTTTAATTATCAATCACTGACATAATAATTTGTCTTTTTCTTCAATAAATATATGCACTAAATATTTTTTATACAGAGGTTGGTATGATATAGGCCACTATTCTAGTATTTTTCTAATTATAACATTGCTATTTTTTAATTGCTTTGTAATCTTGGACAACATTAAATATCATTGACTTTCAATTTTCTCTTTGCAAACAATATAAACAGTCCCTTATTATTGCTGTATAACAGACTAGAAAATTAATATGAGAAAACATGTAGGAAAAAAACCACTACACATATGATTGTATTGTATAACCTTTAAGGTTCTTCACAATTTTTAGTCTATTGTTCTATATACAAAATCAATTATTCCCTAAGTGTAGACTATCATCATATTTTAATTATTGAGGAAAATTTCCAATAATGTTTAGAGGTTTTCATGTGTGTAGTTTTAACTAGGCTTATATTTTATTGTTTTATAGATTTATTGCTTTACACATTTACCATGGGTAGAGCACTGTTCTATGTACTAGGGTTACAGTTTGAAGGACACACAAAAAATGATTTAAATAGCCTAACATTATAAGTGTTGTTGAAAACATAAAGCAAAGGCAAAGGGAAGGGTGTGAGGTTGCATTTTTTGATTAGGTGGTCAGACTTGGTCTTATTGTAGAGGTAGAAACTGAGCAGAGACTTAATGTAGTTCAGGGGAATGAGCAAACAGATATCTAGCAGATGACATTCCAAGAAGGAGATATACTAGTGAAAAAGTATATATTTATATAATTTAATGTATATTTATGTACCTTTAAAGCATAAATATACCTGATATGTTCATTGAATAGTAAGCAGGTTGGATGGCTGAAGTGAATGACTATGGGAACTATTAGGTCAGAAAGAAGTGGAGCCTGATCTTATAGTCATAGTCATGCCTTGTTGGTGCTCATAACATCTAGAGTTTTTCTCTTAGAAGAGGAACTAGCAAAGGATTTGGAGCAAAGGAAAGTTTTGATCAGATTTAGATTTTTACAAGGATCACTCTGGCTGTTGTGCTAAAAGAGTTTGCATATAGATGGAATCAGGAAAACCACTTAAGATGTGATTACAGTAATCATCAAAGTAATAATACTGGCTTTCTATCAAGGTGGTAGAAATTGAAATTGTGAGAAGTCATTGGTTTCTGGATATATTTCAAGGTAAAATATCAGGATTTCCAATAAACTGGACATGAATATGAAAGAAGGCAAATATCTGGAATGAAGCCAATATTTTTGTCTGAGCAAGTGAAAGCATAAACCATCTGTTTAAATGAGAAATTAAAAAAAGACTCCCAGTTGAACAGGTATGTACAAACAAGGAGAATGAGAAGTTCGGTTTTAGACATGTTGATTCTTAGATATCTGTTTGACATTTCAGTGGAGGTATGAGGTAGGCAGATGCATGTATGAGTTTGAAGTTCAGAAGACATGTCTGGAAAAGAAATCTAAATTTGAGCGACATAGCATATTGGTGTTATTAATAGTTATATGCTAATTAAGGTCACAGTGTAATGGATGTAGACAGAGAAGAGAGGATAAAGAACTGAAGTTGACGGAACTTCAACATTAAGAAATCTGGAAGAGGAAGAGAAAACAACAATGGGTTTTGAGATTAACAACAGTAGTGTTAGGAGATAACCAAAAGTTTGGTGTCATGGATTTCAAGGGCAATGCACTTGACATTAATAAGTCAAGTATAGTCAGAGCTGATGAGTAGTGACTACTGGATTTATCAATTTGGAAGTAATTGGTGATTGAAGATGGGAGAAAAACAACAAACACTTTTGCTGGTGATGATCATCTCTAGTATATAAGATAAATAATAATCCAGAGAAAGGGGAATAAATTCCATTATTTAGTTCATGGATATGTGATGGTAAATTGTAGTTAGTGCACAAGGGAAGATTTTAGAGAGGAATAGATATTTACCTCCAGAAACCTGAGAAAGTGCAGAGTATATTGTATGTGGCCGTGAGAGTTTTGGGAAATTCATTCTAGTTGCTTCAATGTTCTCAGTGGAGAAAGAAGCAAAGTCATCTACTGGGGGTAGGTATTGGGATGGAATTTTGGAAATTTAAGAAAGGAGAAGATATGAAATAGTCCTCTAGGGCAGTGAAAAGTACAGATGTTCAAGAGACAGAGAGTTAGATTTCAGCAGGATTACAGTTTTGCCTAGTACAAAAAATTGAGGGACATTAAGAAATATGTAGTTCAATTGAGTGAACGCCCGAGTGTGATGAAATGATTGTCAGAGTTGAGATACTACAGCAAATAAACTGGAAAGATGGGAAATGATTAATGGTCAGAGAACTATATCCATGAAACAAATATTATGGAAGTATGGGCATTACTTGTAAGGAATATGTTTAAAAATGATCAGGGAGCTGTTTGGTTGAGATAACACTGAATCAAGATACTCAGAGGAAAGAAGATTGAAAAATCAAAAGGCCACATTTCAGGTAGGATTATATATATATATATTGAAATTATCAATAAGTAAGTCAAAAGTCATATTGGGAAAAGTGAGTTAGTCAGGAACTAAAATACTTAAGATCATGGAGGATTTAATTGAAAGACCATTAAATGACTGCTACAATGAAGGTAATGAACCATATAATCTGGTAACAGGAGATTAAAACCTAGGATTTATAGGGAGAAGGGAAGAAAAATGGTATAGAAAAAATCATAGCAATGAAAGTGGCTATCTTTCAATGTGACTTCTTTGATAAAAGTCAATCTTTTGTGTGGTTTTTAATTTTTTATTATGTCTAGCATAATGTGGTAACCCATTAAATAATAATAAGTTTGATTTATGTGTTGGTATTTAGAATACAGAAGTAAAGTACTTCAAACACAAAGTAATGAAAACTACATAGTTGAGAGGTTCTGGAGAGAATTCTCAGTTAAAGGGAAAAATTATGCAAGAATAAAGCAGATACGGGTTCCAGTCATGGCTCTGCAATTTATGAGTTATGTTCGTTATGATGGTATTTCATGTCTACAGTGGGAATAAAAGTAAGTACCTTCCAGAACTGTTGTGAGGGGTAAATAAAATGATTTTTGTAAAGCACCAGGCACAGAATCAGCATTCAATTAATGTTAGTGCCCCCCTTCAAAGCAGAGATTCAAATATTGAACATATGTACAGAGTACTTTAACAAAGATAGGCTTCTGAGGTAAATAATTTCCATTTCTATCACCACCAATAAATGTTTTATGAACTCGTTCATACACTGTGTGGTACTTCAGTGACTCGAATGTGTTTGTGAACTCTTAGAGAGTGTCTTTTTTTTTTAATTTCTGTAATTTTATCACAACACCTATTGAGAACAATAATCAATAGAAGAAAATCTGGACATTATTATTCTCTTTTATAGTGAATATTAAAGCAAGTGTTAATTTTTGTTATACTTTTAAAATTTAGGTGGATATATAATTAGCATGCTCATTGAATATCATATAAGTATATGAATAATGAAATATTTATATTTTATGAATAATGGATGCATATACTTGAATGATAATATGACAAGTTTAAAGACACTATATTTTCTATTAAAATACAGATGTTCAAGAGACAGAGAGTTAGAATGATGTGTTGAATGATGACATGTTGAATGATGTCATTTAAAAATGTAGTTGAGTATATAAAGAATTTTTAAAAGCATTGGGATATATTCAGTTTTTCTGATCAAGGAAGGAAGTAAAAAAAATAACCCAAGAAAAACAAGGATACCATGTAAAGTGATATATTGGTCCAGTGGATGGAGTTTATTGCATAGTTATTGAGGCACGTAAGATCTCTTCCATCCCTTAGAATCTCGTACTGCTTGCTGAATCTTCTAAATGTGGCTAGTTTTTAAAAAAGTGCAAATAAGATTACATGAAGGATTTTAAAATGTAAAGGGCAAGCCTTGAAGCGTTGTGCCATGGTTAGAACTAGTTGTATGGTCCACCCAGATGCAAAAGGGGCTGGAAAACACTGTCTAAATGTGTGCCATGGAGAATTTGTGCTTCTAGTAAAGTAGCTAGTCTATTCCAGAGTTGATGCATTACTAGATGTTAACTTATGTGTGAACTCTATGGCACTATAAAAGTGTAGAAAAGGTACAGGTCATTCTAAGCTATTTGGGTACTAGATGCCAGATGGTGCTTCCCTGAAGAGATGGACCATGAAGTATGCTTTGCAGGGCACGGGAAATTTGGTTTGGCATGGAAGAGTTGAGTATGTTTTTTCTGGAAGCAAATAATGAGGAAAGAAGTGAACTTGTGAGGTATTTCAACAGTAAAATTAGTCTGAGGGGGAAATTGGCTTTAATTAATGAGCCATAGGAAACTCTCATATATATAAATAAGTTGGACCAGGTTAAGGTCTATATTATATACCAGGATGAGCAATTACATGATGATTTGGAAATTATATGTGTATCTATGTTATTTTAAGCTGTAAGGAATATAACACAAGTATAATACTGAGTTCTCAGACTTGAAAATTTTATTTTATATAAATCTGAATGTAGAATTATTTTATGTGATATTCATAACAGCTTTTTTTATAGAGAGAGGTAAATATGAGCATGAACAAGTGAGTATTTATATTTAATGGTTACACATGTGCTTAGCTTCTCCTGGGGGTGTCCAACCCATGGCCTGTGGCCACATGCAGTCCAGGATGGCTATGTGGCCCAACACAAAATCTTAAATTTACTTAAAATAGTATGAAATTGTTTTGTGATTATGTGCCACAATGTATTTAAGTGTGGCACAAGGCAACTCTTCTTCTTCCAGTGTGGCACAAAGATGCGAAAAGGTTGGACACCCCCTGCATCTAGACATTGCTGATACATCCATAAAGTGGGAAGAAATTTTGAGGGAATCTAGTCCTGAGTAATCAAATGAGTTTTCCAGGGAATCACAGTTAATGCTAAAGCTAAATCTAGAAACAGGTCTCCTAAATTTTGCCATTTAAGATTCATATGAAGGAAATCATATGTTCTCTTGTCTTAATTATGCTAACTGAAATATGTATACCTAACATAGGGTCTTGACTAGATTGTCTTATTACTTTGAAAAATAACTTAATTTAGCTACAGTTTAAGGAAAATATCATAATTAATATGACACAGAAGTGGATATACATTAGAAAACAAATTATGAAGAACAGACTATGTTGCCTACTCAGAACGGAACTAGACAAGATAGAGTGCATGAGATATTGCAGTAATGAGAGCACAGCTGTTTAGAATTCTACTGAAATGCAGGAAACATTATTCATGGAACACAGAAAGGAAACTAAAGAGAACAGCTTTAAAACAGCACCTTCATATTTAGCCTCATATTGCATATTTTATATATTTAATCATATCTCACTTCTTTCCAAAATAGACTTGAGGCCATTTATAACAAGATAATGTCACAATAGCACAGACACAGGATACAACAGGATGGGAAACTGGTGGAATTATACCAGGTTACTCATTCTAGATGACTAACATTAGGGATACACTTTTATTTAGGACACACTTTTGGCATTTAGCTTCTTGGCATTCAAGTCAAAAAAGAAAAACAAATTATATTACTTAGTAAAATAATATATTATTTAGTAAAAGAAGGAGCAAGTGGGCTTCCTTCATCCTATAGTTTTGATTTTTAAAAAGAACTTATTTTGCAGTTATTTAATAAAGCAACTTTATAAGAGATGGCCTGCGCACCAACCTATGAATACTGAAATTCTATTTCTTGTTTAGTTCTCTGCTGAGTTCTTGGGACACATAGATGAATTTGAAACATTCTTACCCTTAAGGAGCTCACAGCTAGTATAAATCTAATTGGGCAGTAAATGGAATAAATGAGTTCTTTGCAAGATATAATGGTACCCCAAAGGAAAGAGTGGTCAGCACAAAGACAGCAGACTTCACAGGGGAAGAAATGTTGAATTGATCTTGAAGTCAGAATAGATCAAGGAATAAAAGAGAAATGAGGAGAACTTCTTATGTTAAAAAACAAACAAACAGTGCATAATAATGTATGCAGATATTTGTGAGAGAATTCCTTTAGGAAACTATATAGTTCAGATGTCTAAAATTTAGGAGAGCTGGTTGGATTAAACATACTAAAATTTGAAGAATGAGTGCTTCATTTGTCTCTTTGGTCCTGTGTGGATATAATAGGTTATATGTTTTTCACGCAGTGGTGTGCTTTTCTACCACAGAAGTAGTAGAATTGAAAGAGCTTAATTTTCTTTCAGCTAAAGTCTGTATTATTTTTAGTTGTGGTAAAAATACACACATTAAATTTACCATCTTAACCATTTTAAGTGTACAGTTCAATACTATTACATATTTTTATGTTGTGCAGTCAGTCTCCAGAACTATTTTGCCTCTCAAACTAAAACTCAATGCCCATTAAACAGGTCCCCGTTTCCTGTTTCCCACCCCTGGAAGCTACCCTTTTACTTCCTGCTTCTGTGAAATTGACTACACTGGATCTCTCACATAAGTGGAATCATACAGCATTTTTGTTTTTGTGATTGGTTTACTTCACTTAACATAATGTCCTCAAGGTTCATCCATCTTGTAGCATGTGCCAGAATTTCCTTCCTTAAAAAGACTGAATAATATTCTGTTATATGTATATACTACATTTTATTTAAACAGTCATCCATCAATGGACATTTTCACCTTTTAACTGTTGTGAATAATGCTTCTGTGAACATGTGTGTACAATATCCCTTCAAAACCCTGCTTTTAATTATTTTGGGTTTATATCCAGAAGTGCAATTGCTGGGTCATATGGTAATTATATTTTAAATGTTTGAAGGAATCGCTAATACTCTTTCCTGTTTAAGCGTCACCATTTTACATTTTCACCAGCAGTGCACGAGAGTTCCAATTTCTCCACATCCTTACCAACACTGATTATTTTATGATTTTATGAGAATAGCTACCCTGATGGGTACAAATGTTATCTCACTTTATTTTGATTTGTATTATCCTAACAATTAATACTCTTGAGCATCTTTTCATATGCTTCTTGGCCATGTGGTCTTCCTTGAAAAAATGTTTATTCCAACCTTTTGCTCATTGCTTAATTAGGTTATTTGGTTTTTTATTGTTGAGTTTTAGTTCTCTACATATTGTTAACATATTATCAGATATGTGATTTACAGATATTCCCCCCTATTTTTCAGGTTATCTTTTCACTCTCTTGATTGTGTCTCTCAAAATGTTTTATTTTTAATCATCTCAAAGGACACCCAATAGCTGAGGTTCAGGATCTGGGAAGAAAAATCTTTTTCATGGAAGAAAATTATAGTGTGAAATACTAATTATTTCTATTCATTTATACTTTGAAATATTATTTATTAATGCTCATCTTGGCAAGAATGAGATTATGGTCTTTAAGTCCATAAGTCTAGAACAGACAATGGTGCCCCATTTAATAAAAATTAAAAGATAATTAGAATAAACTGTAAATATTTTAACTCTAAGAGAAATGAGAAAAATGAAATTAAATAGTTTTATTTTTTTTTACTTTTTCTCTCTTTTCTTCAGTTCTCATCTCTCAAAATTCATTTCTACTGTTCCTGCTAAACTAGTGCCTTGGTCTCTCTAACATGTAGTCTAACACACTGTCTTGATGAAAATGTGAATCTCCTTTTAGATATTCCACTAACTGACATGGACATACATTAATAATAACAGTCATTTTAGTATATAACAGTACCTACTAAGTGCTGTTTTAAGCTCAGCTCTAGAGGAAGTGAGACATGAGAGGTTGCTTCCCACATGGAGGAACATGAGGCAAAAAAATTGGATGAAATAATGTTTTCTGGCCTCCAATGTACAGTAGCTTTTTAAAAAATTTTATTGACTGTATTGGGATGACATTGTTTAATACACTTATATAAGATTAATTATATAAGTCTAATATATCATCTTTATATTATATTGTGCATGGTGTATGAGTAGCATTTACCCTAATAGATAAGACCGAATTTTTACACTGTTTTGAATAAGTTGTTTCTAAGATGATTTAAGTTAAAGCATGCTAACATAATTTCATTGATGTGCATGATCTATTGCTTTGGTGATTTTTCCAGTCTTTTTTTTCGCAATAGTTATTACATGCATAAACAGGGTAACTATACTTTAAATACTCAAGTAGTCAGAATAGGTTTTGAGTTGTATATATACAATTATGATAAAAAGAGGCCTTATTCTCATCCTGCACTTTAAAATCTATCTCTGGGTCCACTGTTTATGTGGATATGCAAACTATACAGCAGCAACTGCATTGAGCAGCTGAGTGACCTCAAGAAGGAAGTTCTTGTGTTTAACACTAAAAGGTACATTTTCTAAATGAAGATGAATCGGGGATTATTGAACACTGTAATGCTGCCTTTTTTATTTTAAATATGGTGAAGATTTCTCTTAAATGTTCTAAAACACCATTTAACAGAATGAAGTTATTATAGATGAGTCTGGTCACAGTCTTCCTCCTGCTATGGACTGAAAGTTCCTTTCCCCCATATTCCCCATTCACCCCTGATTTGTGTGTTGAAGTCCTAACCCCCAAAGCGATTGTATTAGGAGGTGGGGCCTTTGTAGACCCTGTCTTCTTGACTGACATTAAGGCTCTTATAAAAAGGGACTCCAGAGAGCTAGTTCACCACTTCCACCATATGAGTTTACAGCTAGGAGGTGCTAATCTGTGAAACAGAAAGCAGGCTGTCACCAGACTCCAAATGTTCCAGAGTCTTATCTCAGAATTGTGAGGAATAAATGTGTGTTTTTATAAGCTACCCAGTCTATGTTATTTTGTTATATCAGCCAATATAGAATAAAACATCTCTCTAAGAAACCTAATAGATGCATAGCTTCTGGGGACACTGACTTCCCTTGGAGGTCTTTCTCTGGTAGAACTTTCAAAAGCCATTTCTAATTATTTTACTAAATCCTCACATAATTGTTTTGTTGTTTAAATGACATTAAAATATTGAAAAATCTATCAGTTTAGAACCAAACAAGATTGGCATGTGTGCTTTGAGTAAGATAATATATACCCTGATAAAGGCTAGGTCTTCTTACCTGAATCAGGAGTTTGGCACTAATACTTTTGTACAAGCAAGGCAGCTATAAATAGTTTCCCTGATATGAACAGAGATCCAATCAGCCAGTCTGCTTTATCCTCCCTCCATAAGAACTGATTGAAATACCTTTCAACCTCATCATGAGTAAATGCATTCTCCTGGACCCAGCATTCTCTCTGACAAATGGCATGTAAGACTAAAAGGAAAGGGTCCTGCTTGGGGCAGTTGAGAGGCTGCTTTAGCCATTATCCAAGATATGCTTAAGGATTATTATCTGCTTTTTAGAAATAAGATTGTGAATATCAAAGTTTACATGTGTTGTTTTACTGTTACTGCTTAATTCCTGTAGTTTATTACAATGTCCTTAGAAGTTTCATGACTTACTCATTAGTATATCACTGGCAGTAGAGCAGGCTTTGAACAGATGTAAATAGCCTGCCCAGAGAGCCCATAGTAGTATATGAAATAATCAGTAAATATGTGTTGACTCTGTGAATGAACATGTTGCCATACATATCTGAACATATCTGACTTTAAAGGATGGTTTTAACTGATACACTCTAAAACAAGTATCATTCTACTTTGTGAACATCTCAACATATGCTCTATTTAAGGGAGGCTTATACTACTGGCCATCATCTATATCTCAATCCTCCAAAGAAACTCACTTTTGTTCTTCTACTTCCACCAAGGAAGACTCACCACGCTTTCCCGATGCCTCCCATATGACTAATTAGATGGATATCTGAAGTAGTGAGAGAAGTCTAAGACCATCACCATTTCTATCATCACTGCCGTGTCTAAGCTACCATACTCACACACTCATGCACACACACAAGTGGTACTTTCTTAGGGAATGTGGACATCTTGTAATATTGTCTTTCTGGAGTGAATGTACCTGTCCATCATTTAACCTATGAGGTAAATATGAGTAAAATGGCTAGAAATGAAGGCCAGTAGCCTCAGATAACGTCCTTGGATGGATTTTCATTTCAAACACACTTGATTTTTTCCCCTAGAGCATATAGCCATTCTTCTGGTTACTGAGATTTACCCTGCTGCTAAATGTTTCTCAGGGAACTTTACTAGTAAAAAAGAGGAGCTTTTAAAATTCAATATTTTTGACAATACCAGAGAAATTTATTTACCTAATGTTTTGAGCAGCTATTATGACCCAGATACTTTTCTAGATACTGTTATGTATTGCTGAACAAAATGTACAATATATCTGGCCCCCTTAGGGTTTTAATTTTACTATTATTTATAATTTGTCCTATCTTTCATTATTTTCACTCCATAGTCCATTACAGATATTATATGAACAATGAAATAATGTTATTTATTAATCCTTCCATCTAGTGTTTCATAATTTACAAATGCAACAGATAATAATTTAATTACATATTTGATACATATATATTCCATATAGTATATGAATTTGTCTACATTTTTTAATGGATAAGACTATTGAGGCCAAGATGGTGGCATAGGTAAACATGGCTCACCTCCTCACACAACCACATCAAAATTACAAGTAAGCTATAGAACAACATCATTCAGAACCATCAGAAATTGAGCTGAATGGAAGTCCTACAACTATAGCATTAAAGAAGAAACCAACTATGGAATTCAATAAGAAACTACATTGAGACTGGTAGCAAGGGCAGAGTTGCAGAAATGGGCTGATCCCACATCCTAGTATGGTGGATAAAAATCAGGAGGGATATCTGAGAAGCAAAAGGTCTAGCCACATACCATGGTCTCCAGTTCAGGGCTCCAGTGCCAGGAAGAGGAGTCCCCATAACTTCTGGCTATAAAAACCAACATGGATTGAGGCTGTGAAAGACAGAAACTGCTGGAATCTCAGGCAGTTCCTTTAAAGGGCCTGTAGACAGATTTATTTTGACTCAGTCCCTCTGAGTGCTGGGGCAGCAGATTGAAAGGCATCAGAGACATATAAGCAGGAACTGAATTGTTTGGCATCAAGGAGAGAACTGGAGGACAGCTTTAACCCAGACATAAGTGCTGGCAGAAGCCATCATTCCTTTTCCAAGCCCTCACCTGACAGAGTCACAGAGCTCGCAGGTGGGTGCATATCAGAAACTCCATTAACCTGGCTCCCACTGTTTTCAATATCCTGGCGGTTCCCTGAGGCCCTGCTTCACCCAACTTTCAGGCCACCTAAGTTGTTTCCAAGGGCTTTTCCATATGAATGGATTGTCTTGGATCATACTTCACATTTTCCTAAATTCTCTCAAATAGGCCACATCTGGCTTCAGCTAACCCTGAACTTTTCAATAAGTTGCTCCAGACTCAGCACTAGCAGCAGTCAGCCTTAGTTCACAGCCTGGCCTCACCTGGGCATCTCCAAGCCAGCACAACTAGCAGCCATCTTCAGATTG
Organism: Tonatia bakeri; assembly: GCA_004024845.1. Taxonomy (NCBI): domain Eukaryota; kingdom Metazoa; phylum Chordata; class Mammalia; order Chiroptera; family Phyllostomidae; genus Tonatia; species Tonatia bakeri. The sequence goes on along the minus strand of PVIA01001305.1, from coordinate 145,296 downwards.
CTCTGTAGCTCATACTGTGTGACCCCAGACAAAACACAGTCAGTGGATGACCTTGGACATGTCAACAGCAATCAAGGCTCAACTACAACAGGAAGATTTACACAGTACACACAGTAGGCACACCTTGAGTACCCAGCTTGGCTAATTAGGGAGGCTGTGCCACTGGACTCTATATGATACCTACTACATTAGGCCACTCTACCAAAAATGGAGTCAAGGTAGCTCTACCAAATACATAGAAACAAACAGAAGGAGGCTACCAAAATGAGGAAACAAAGAAACATGGCCCAAATGAAAAAAACAGAACAAAACTCCAGAAAAAGAACTAGACAAAATGTAGGTAACAATCTATCAGATGCAAAGTTCAAAACACTAGTTATAAGGATGCTCAAGGTATTTAGTGAGGACCTCAACAGCATAAAAAAGATCCAGTCAGAAACGAAGCATACACTAATTGAAATAAATAACAATTTACAGGGAATCAATAGTAAAGTGAATGAAGCTGAGAATCAAATCAGCAATTTGGAATATAAGAAAGAAAAAACAATCAGAAGAGCAAGAGGAGAAATCCAAAAAATGAGGTTAGTGTAAGGGGCCTCTGGGACAACTTCAAGCATAACAACATTGCATCATGGAGGTACCAGAAAGGACAAGAGAGATAGCAAGAAACTGGAAGACTACTTGGGGGAAAAAAATGACAGAAAACTTCCTTAACTTGGTGAAGGAAATACATATATAAGTCCAGGAAGTACAGAGAGTTCAAAACATGATGAACCTAAACAGACCCACAAGAAGACACATCATAATTAAAATGTCAAAGGTTAAAGACAAGGAGAATCTTAAAAGCAACAAGAGAAAAGTTAGTTTCCTACAAAGGAGTTCCCATAAGACTTTCAGCTGATTTCTCAAAAGAAATTTTGCAGGATGGAAGGTATTGGCAAGAAATATTCAAAGTGATAAAAAGCAAGGACCTACAACCAAGATTTCTCTACCCAGCAAAGCTATCATTCAGAATGGAAGGGCAGATGAAGAACTTCCCAGACAGAAAAAAATCTAAAAGAGCTCATCACCATCAAGTTAGTATTATATTAAATGTTAAAGTATCTTCTTAAAGAAGAAGATCAAAAATATAAATAATGAAATGGCAATATATACATATCTATCAAAATTGATTCTAAAAAACAAAATAAACAAGAAGAACAGAAACAGATTCATAGATACAGAGAACATTTTGAAGGTTGCCAGATGGGGAGGGGAGTCAAGGGGATGAGTGAAAAAGGTGAAGAAATTAAAAAGTACAAATTGGTACTTAGAGAACTGTCATGGAGATTTAAAACACAACATAGGGACTAGAGTAGCCAAAAGAACATATATGCATGACCCATGGACATGGAAAACATTATGGGGATTGCCTGAAGGGGTGAAGGGCTGGGTAGAGTGGGGTAAAGGGGGAATAACTGGGACAACTATAATAGCATAAACAAAATATAATTTAAAAAAGAAAGAAAATTATTGGCCTGGTTGTTGTGGCTCAGTGGATTGAGTGCCAGCCTATGAACCAAAGGGTTACCAGTTCAATTCCCAGTCAGGGCACATGTGTGGGTTGTGGGCCAGGTCCCAAGTAGGGGTTGTGTGAGAGGCAACCACAGATTGGTGTTTTTCTCCCTCTCTTTCTCCCTACCTTCCCCTCTCTCTCTAAAAACATAAATGAATAGATAAATCTTTTAAAAAACAAAGAAAATGTTATGTACAGCTGTACAATGTGTTTTGAAGCTCAGTGTTATTATATAAGCTTAAAAAATTTTTAAAAATTTAAGTTTAAAAAGTAAAAAGTTACAGTAATCTAATGTTAATTTATTACTGAAGAAAGATAAAGTTTAATTTGGCATAGCCTAAGTGTGCAGCATTTATAACATCTACAGTAGTGTCGGGTAATGTAGGCCTTCACATTCACTCACTCATCCAGAGCAACTTCCAGTCTTGCAAAGTCCTCATGGTAAGTGCCTTCTACAAAAGTACCATTTTTTATCTTTTTCACCATATTTTTCTGTAGCTTTTCTATGTTCAGAATCACAAATTCTTACCATTGTGTCATATTGTATACAGAGTTCAGCAGCATCCTATACAGATTTACACCCTAGGATTAACAGGTTATCACATCTAGGTTTGTTTAAGCGAACTATGCAATGTTCACACAATGATGAAATTGCCTAACAAAGCATTTCTCAGAACATGTATCTGTCATTAAGTGATGCGTGACTAGTTAAATATCTCAACATGAAAATATCCTGAATTTAAAATGGTCTTAACCCCAATAATTGGTGTCTTTATAAGAGAAAGAAGACAGACATTTGGACACAGAGGCACATGAAGAAGGAAGTGTTAAGACAGTGGTATTGTTTGGAATTATGCTGCCACACTGCAAGAAATGACAAGAGCCATTAGAAGCTGGAGAAAGGCAAGGGAGAATATCCCCATAAAGGCTTTGTAGAAAGTGTGGCCCTGCCAATACCTTGATTTTAGACTGCTGTCTCCAGAACTGGGAGAATAAATTTCTGTTGTTGTAAGCCAAAAAAAAAAAAAAGGAATTTTGATAAGTTGATATGACACTACATAGATGATGTTTTATGGAATTTTCAGGCTTATATAATAATATCATTTTATGAAGAACTTTATTAGTGTTTATAAAACTACTAGATTATTAAAGTTTTCATCTGTTTCCTTTAAATGCAAGTTCTGTAAGTGTTTCATTCAAGAAAACAGGTATCATTTTTATTAAGTGATCATAGTTCATTTTCTCAACCACTTTATTTTATTAAATTGCAGAGTCCCATGGTAATACAATGTTAGGATTGCAAATTTTAACCTTCATAACTCAATAAAATGAAAAGTTAGAGTTTTTATAATGGCATTAATTTTCTTACATTTCCTGTGTCTTATAATAAAGTATACATTTAGAATACGAACTAGCAATTCAGGAATTATATATAATCAATGTTGGACAAGTTAATGTTACTAAGAGGGTCTGAACTTTCATATCCTCTGATTTGTTTTTAAATTTACAGCTTAACAGTTACCTAATGGAAAGATTTTGCATTTAATTTTCTAAATTTTATGAAGCTGACAAGAACAGATAATAAAGGTGGAAAGTTGATAATGATTATTTCAGTATGATGACTATTTCATTAACGTATTTAGAAGCAACCTTATGAATATTTAATCAGTGTGTTGGGTTTCAGAATGCTTATAACATATCCATGTTATTTCTCTCAACTACTTAGAAAATTTTAATTTAGGGAAAGATTTATATTCATATGATAGCCTGTAAATAAATACCTTTTAACATATACTGAAAGTGAAGTACATTGCCACGTCCTTTTGTGGTAGCAGTCATATTTCCATTTTGACAAATAGGGATTTAAGCAATATACACCCAAGTCTACTCTATGTACCCAAATGTTAAATCAGTTATAAACTGCAACAACACAAAAATGAGTTCAAAGAAAAATCTGCCTTAAATTGATATGTCCCTATTAAATGTTATAAAGATATTTAAGTGTAGTTATTGAAATATAAATGGCTTTTCTTTATTGATAAAGACTAATGACTTTAATCAAATTGTATTTCTTATAAAATTCTTATACAATTATCTACTTAAATATGCAAATTATTTTATTACTGTACAAAAACTATAAATTTTAGAAAACATTTTTATGCAAGTTATTTTATTACTGTAGAAAAACCATAAATTTTAGAAAACATTTTTATGTATTAGACATTATATTGTATGAAATTTACTTTGTTTCATATTATAATTTACATTTTATATAGCATCCTTTATAATGTATATTCATAGTATAGATTAGAATTATAAATCATAAATATGGCTTTTAAATTTTATTCCATTTAAGTGGAATCACCTAAAATCCCAGGAGAATGCACACACACACAAACAGAATGGAAGGTTATGACCACACCGGCTCTCTCTAAGCCTTTGGCAGTGTTGGCGACACACAGGTGCACTGTAAAGAAGCATGTAGTAAAATTGGCAGTTTTTATGTATTGGCTTTTGTTCAAAGGTCAGGGAAATTGACTTCCTATGATTTATTTTCAAAGTTCAGATTAAAATACACCTGGTAGGCAGTTGCCTTCATTGCAGCATTTGACTTGAATGACTGTAATGACTGTTTCTAAGATGGGAAATGTAATTGGAACGGTTTGGGGAAAAATGAAAGAAATATGACCAATAATCAATTAAGATGCCTATAAGATTTCTAGGCCATTGAATATATGGGCATAGAGCTTAAGAAAACTTTCATCTTAGGCTCCACAGACATCTAGTGTCTCTAAGATAATCTGAGGGAATTTATGGGGTCAAAGTAGCTAAATAATGTTCTAAGATATTATTTGCTTATTTCATTGTTTTTATATTTGCACTGATGCTATAAAAGCCATAATGTGTAATGGTGCCTTAGTATAAATAAAAGCAGTGGCCCCAAATTTCCACATTCTTTATCATCACATGGTTACTATTTTAAAATAAAGAGCCAACTTCACTTAATAAAAAAGCTGTAAAGAGCTATTAATTTTATTAAACCTCAATCTTTGAGAGTTTTGGCATTTAAATATTTTGTATGATAAAATGACATATATTCACATAGACCCTTTTTTCACGAAATAAACATTTTTTAAAAGAAACAACTGACATGCCAACTGCGGTTATTCAGCTGTGGCTATTTTGCAGACATTTTCTCAAAAATGAAGAAAATGAGCCTTTTATAACCATTACTCGTACTTAAAGACTTTCCTGGTAAGGTTGGCAGTGATGTTGAAAATGGGGTTTTTATATATGCATTTTATAATAAAATGTGTCAACGTTTGAAAAATGAGTGTAACTAAGGGAACTGATATTTTACAAATGTCCAATGTAGGATGTTACAAAATTACGCATGGCTAAAAGATTCATTCAAAGTGCAAGATTTTTAAAAAAGGACTTCACTGTAAGAGAATCTGAAAAATACATCGATATGGTTTCAGATTCTATCCTGCAGCTACTCTTTTAGAAGATGCACTTTTTAGGATTTGGTATAGTAGCAGAGAATAATACTCGGTTACTTGAAAATGCTGTTATAATGTCCCACTATTTTACAAACGTGTATCTTTGTGAGACAGAATTGTCTTCATCTATTTCCACCAAAAGAACGTATCTTAACAGATTGAATACAGAATCCAGCTCTCTTCTATTAAGCCAGTCATTAAATTTACAAAAATTCAAAACAATGCCACTCTTCTAATTTATCTTAGAAAATATATGTATTAATATAGTTATTCTATGATAAAATGTTTTTAAGTGAAAGTAATGGGTTATTATTGTTCTTTTTAAAATAATTCATGTTTAAATTTTTAAAATTATCGACTGTTTTGATTACTTTGGGCATGGCTTCACCCTCAATTCTAAGGGGAAAATATAGTTTATTTATTTCCCATTCTCTGAGATTTATTTTAGATAATCCTGTGGTCCTTGATATCAAATGATCATTACATAAATGTGTGTGTGCATACATAAAAAGGATTATGTGACTAAGGAGACCCTTAGTTGACATAGGTAAGTATGCTTTAAAGGGCATTTTACTTTAATAACTTTAATTAAAAATTCTCTATATAAAACTCATAACAACCACATTATATATGAGATATACATTATGTAAACTGTAACATTCTTTGGCTTTGATAAGTATCCACAAAAATATTCAAATGAATAATATTAAAATATATACTTTTGGAAAGAATGATGAAGTCATCAAGTCGATATCCTGGTAAATTTAATCATTCTTTTTTTCTTTTTTATTAATTTTTTTGGGTGACACTGGTTAACAAAATTTTGCAGGTTTCAGGTACACAATTTCACAATGCATCTGTACACTGTATTGTGTGTTCGCCACCCCAGGTCAAGTCTGCATCCACTACCATTTATCCCCTCCTCCACCTCCCCCAACCCCTCACAAATGCACTTGCTTGCTTTTTTATTGAAACTCACTAGCATAGTATATCTTCTAGTAGGAAATCCATGCAGTAGAAGCCACAACTTCATCAATCTTTATCACTATCATTTCTGAGGAACTTCTACTAATAGTATTTCTAAATCCTCCATAAAATTTTCTCATAAATTAAAATATTTCTATTAATTGAGCAAATTTACATAATTAATTTATACCTGGGTACTTAGAGAACTTTGATTATATTTTTGTTTTTCCTAAATTCTCATAGTAAAAAATTATTTAAAATCTGATGTTTTAGAGGTAGGAGCTCCTATGTATCAAATAACTCATCTAGAGGAGGAAAAGTTGGGAAAGGACAAACCAGTCTCAATGGGAGTATGAATTCTGTAATTCTTGTGTGTTAACCTTGAACTGAGGGAGGGACCTAATTCTTTATGCTAATCTCATATCAGTAATCTTTGGATGGAAAACTACTGAAATGTTATATGCCCCCTGAGCAGAAGGAATACCATTCCTAGTAATTATATAATTTTAACATTTCTCACAAACTCATGAAATAATGTATTTTCTCCTAGGCACACCTTTAACATCATATAAACTATAATTACACTGCTCAGACTGTAGTTACTTGAAGACTAACAGAAAGTATTAGGTTCTTTTTTTATAAATATAAAATCTAAAGACATTGTAATGGGAATTCGAAATCACAGATGAACATTTGGAATAACCACAGATCCTATAGTAGCACATCATGACAATAGAGAAAAAAATGAAATGATCATAAAATCAAAATCCTGTTGCTATGACTTAGTTGAAAACATAGTTGATCAGAGTAGAGGACCCCAGTTTGGCCCACTGGGTAAAACCTAGTGCGGACTTTTGAAAAACTGTGGTATTGGTAAGATCAAGGGAACCCTAAAATGGGAGCAGGAAAAAATTCACAACTTTTGTATTGTGTCTTCCCTTCTATCGGCTGCTTTTCACCTTGCTATATTTTATTCAGCATGGCTCAAGATCTAATATTTCACAGCACTCTCCTTCCCTATACATATTGTGTTTGGGCATCTTACTCTCCAGACTACTTTGAAGCTTTATGTGAAGCCAGTAATTCTCTTTTCTTATTTTCAGGCTAATTAGCATTGCCAGAAAATCCACATGACCCTGTGGATGGATAGCTTTAGAAAGTTAATGTTCCAGACTAACCTGTGATTTTCAGTACTGCTGTATCCTCTTTATTTTCTGTCCTCTGTAACTCACCAGCTTCTTCCAGACCTCTCCTAGTACATTCATCACTTTTTCAAGTTTATTCTTTTCCTAATTTATTATTTTTCTACTTGTACTATGTAAAATTGCCCAAAGGACCAACTTCTATTGTTAAGCATTACCAGAAATTAGAAACAATGGGTAACACTTTATCTTAATCCTAATAATACTGAAAATTAAGTATTGTTATTCAATTTTTTAAATAATGACACTGAGGAACAACCTACATTTACTAATTGGAGGAACCAGGATTCAAAGCCAGGATTTTATGACTCCCAAGTCAGAATCACATCCATTACAATGTGCTCTTCCTGTTTGTTACGAGAATCTTAAGTGATTTTTACTCTTCCACCCTAGTAGCAGTTTAAATCTTCCTAAGAGTACCTACCTCTATAAGAATCTCAAATTAACTCATTCATGTATGCAAACATTTAATCATCTCATATTGTTGCAACAAATAAAATATCCCAAGCATTATAATAGATTTTTTAAAAAATTAGATAATTTGTTTCCTGCCTTCCAGAGGATCACAGTCAAATAAGGGAGATAAGACCAGTATTCGGCACATACAGGCTGTATATTAGTTTTACTGGGCTGTCATAGCAAACTGCCATGAACTGAGTGTTGTAACCAACAGGAACTTATTTTTTCACAAAAGCAAGGTGTGTGCAGGTTCGGTTTCTCCCGAGACCTCTCTCCATGGCTGGCAGACAGCTAAGCTACCCTTTTTCCATGCCCTCACATGGGCTTTCCTCTGTGCACATACACTCCTGGTGTCTCCTTGTTTTCTTTTCCTTTAATTTTTATAGTAATGCTTTATTGTTTATGCTATTATAATTGTCCCAAAAGTTATTTTGCTCCTTTGTTCCCCTCCACCCAACCCTCTCCTTACTTCCATAGTCAATCCCCATACCATTGTCCATGTTCATGGGTCCTTCATATACATTCTTTGACTAATTCCTTTACCTTCTTTTTTAAAGTTTTTGTTGTATTTTTCTCATTACTCTTTAGCTGCCTTATACCTCCCTCCCTCCCGCAACCACCACACTGTTGTCCACAAGGACACTGTTCTTATGGATTAGGGGCCCCACCCTCTTGACCTTATTTAGATTTAATTACCTTTTTAAAAATTTATTTATAGAGAGAGGGGAAGGGAAGGAGAAAGAGAGGAAGAGAAACATCATGTGTGGTTGCCTCTCACATGGCTCCCACTAGGAACCTGGCCTGCAACCCAGGCATGTGCCCTGACTGGGAGTTGAACTAGCGACCCTTTGGTTCACAGCCCACGCTCAGTCCAGTGAGCTACACCAGCCAGGGATTTAATTACCTTTTTAAAGACCTTATATCTAAATACAGTCTCATCGCCTGGTAGGAGATTGAGCTTCAACATATGAATTTGGGGAGGACATAATTCATTGTATGACAGGCAGCAAATATAATTGTCTTCAATATCATATTTGATCATTGTGAGTTTTAAAAAATACTGTAAGTGTATAGAAAATTGAGAGATAAATATAGTATAGATGAAGGTAATTCTTACACATATGTTAGAGACAAGGAGATATACTCATAAACTAGAACTTGATGGGTGGTATAATATGGAACAAAATGTGACACAGAGAGAAGATTTCCTAGGAGGAAATTAACCATAAGAGTAAATATTTATGTAGGTATTAACAATATGTGTATAACAGGATAGGAAAGTCTGTAAGTACAGATGGACCTCGACCTTAGACATGCTTCTCTCCATCCTTCTTCTCCACAGCAAAATCTAGCAGAGACTTACAGATTTGTTTTGTTTCTAATATCAACACATAAATCTAAAGTGGATTGATTGAAAGCTAAAATGGTCATTTGATGGTAGATGAAGTACACAATTACAATTTGTTGCATTGAGTTCAAACTTTTCTTCTTGGTGTGTTCCATTTAAGGTTTCACTTTGTCCATCCTTCATTATCTTATCTGTTCCCTAGGCAAGAACTCTGTGTTTCTACTAGCACAGTATCAACACTATCCCTCAGGTGGATCTAAATCTACCCTTATGCTCTTGTATTTATCTTGCCTGAAGTACTCTACCCAGCTCCTCTTCATTAATTTGCTTTGTAAAGTCTATCTTCAAGTTCACCTTCTACAGAGGTAAGCCTTGCCTGAGGTTTGTAATCTGAATTCCTAACTACATTCAGCAAAGTATCTGATAATATGCTATCTTGCAAAGATCTTTAGCTATTCCATGCAGGTAAATTTTGTCTTCACAATTAGAGGTAAGGATTTCATTTGTTTCCTCCTATGTTTTCTTGTGCATACAATAGATATGCACAATACATTGTAAACTTCCACTGGCTACAAAAGCAGAGGCTATTCTGTAACAGAGGTCAGATATTTCAAAAGAGAGAAAGAGAGACCTTCACAAGCCACAGGGGGTATTCATTGATCATTAGTGTTTGCCAAATCCATCTCCTCCTACTCTTTATCTTATTGCATGTGCCCTGTTCTTACACAAAATATTATGCTTCTAGCTTTGATCTGGAAGGTTTGGAAAACCATCAGATATAAAGGTTATAAAAATTTAATAGAATCTACCTAAAATCTATACAAAGATGATGCTTTTCTGGCAATACTATTTCACTGTATATGACATTTATTTTGAAAGTAGACTGAGTGAATCTACGTTTTTTTCTAATGTAGATGATTTAGGACAGAGTGAAGTTTGATTTTTTTCTCATCTTGTTAACCTTTTCTTTATATACCCTCTCTTTGTTAAAATGGATAATGACATTATTATATACATTTCAACTTAAAACTAAAATTTTAGATACACGAGGACAATGAATGACTACTTAAATTCACAGCCTTTAGAAATGGAAATGGCTTTTTACTTATGTTACTTCATCAGATACTTAAATGATGTGATCATTTTTGTTTTTGTTTTCCTTTTTCTACTTTGTGTCATTTATGAGCCAATTATTGCAAATAGCAGGTAAAATTCTGTTAAAACATTTGTCAGGAAATATCATATGTCTTTGCTTAATTCAAATTAAGTTCAGTTCAAATACCCACCCTTGTCCTGTAGACACACATGTGGTAAGACTTTTAATGCTGGTTATCTGTTGTGGCCACAGGACCCATGCTTGTCTGTGTGACCACACACAGATTGGTGCAGCTCACACGATTCCAAAGCTGTCCTTTTTTGACTGTCACATTAGGCTTTATTCCTGCAAGTTGAAAATCACTATGTAACCCAGGTGTTACAATGGGTGACCTAAACCTTGACTCCAAGGGCTGCTTAATAAACTGCTTTTAGCCCATACTAGCCTATACATTTTCTTTTCCAGCTCTGAAACAGAAAATGTCTGTTTCCCATTCCTTGGTATAAGCAGAGCTCGGTCTTCAGGAATAATTTTTGTTGTATCCTTGGAGATGGAACAATTTCCCCCCTTTTTTTCCCCTAATGAATACAGCTTAGACATAAAACAAGTTAATTTCTCAGTAGATTATCTGCCTACATTAAATTTTCAATAAATCACCTTCCTGCACTTAGAAAGACAATTTGTAAAAGACATTGATTTGAGGGTGGAGAATTGGGATTTGAGGCATTCAGGGCAGGTGAGAAGAATGAGCAAAGCCACATGGTGAGTGAGTTGCATATTAAGCATGTTGCATGAAAAGAAGAAAGCCATGAATAAAGACTGAAAAGCAGAGAGGCAAAGCAGAAGTGCTAAAAAACACAGCTTCAACAAAACATATTCCACACACTGATTTGCTCTGTTCTCCAATGATCCCTGTTTGGCTGCTTCATGTTAGGAGAGAACCTGGTTGAAAGGAAGTTCCAAAGTCAGTTCTAATTCTATTGAAAGATTATTGTGCAGCTATTTCTAGGCTATTTCTATACTGTCAGAACTTAAGAAAAGGATTTACAGGCTCCAGTAAATCTAGTGCCTTCTTTGTAAATCCAATAAACATCACGGCCCTGTGAGGGCTTCCTGCAGAACATATAGAAAGTACTGCTAATAATGATAAGCAAACCAATAATCTTCCATTTTATATAACTATACAATACTATAATAAAGTGATTCAGTATTACCTATTTGGGTGAGATTTTATCATTTGTCCTCATTTGATCCTGAACTTTTCTGTATGAAATTATAATTAAACCTGTAGTAAAAGAAAGTGCTGCTGTAAAATATTAATACTCAGATTTTTTTTTTCTAAATTACGATAGCCCGGTACTCTCTCCATAAATAAATTTTTAGAACTGTTGTAATGGCATGGTATTTATATAGCACAACTCTACTCATTTAAATGTATTTAAATGTTAAAAGTTACATTTTCTCTGGTTTAAATCCCAGACCACCTTATTGGTGCAAATCATTTATCTGCTTGACGTTTTACAGTGCATGGTCCTATTCATTTTAAGGTTAAGGGAAGATTTCAAAGGCATTTAATTAGAAAAAAGAAAGAACAGAAAAAAAATTCTTTTCAAAGCCAGGAAAGTGGTGACTCTACGCTAGAGGTCTAGCATTTAATTATATTCACATACAAATATATAAGTAGAATGTGAATGCTGCAGCATATGAATAATGATAAAAGCAGGAAATCAGCCGAGAGGGGCCATGTGCTCTAATAGCTTGCAGGATCCCTGGGTTCCAGCTCCAGCTCTGTAATAACTAGATGACTGACCTTTCAAAAGTCATTTATCCTCCCTGGGCTTCAGCTTTCTCAAGTATAAAATAAGAGGTTGCTGTAGATTCTGCCCAAGATTCCTAAAAGTCTATAATTCTATGACAGCCTATATATTATTACTTCCTATCAGAATCAACAACGAAATATATTTTATCTTTGGAAATTGCATAATATATTTTCTGCTTTTCTGCTGAACACTATAGATTGCACCACAGATGAGCAGAACCAAAAAGGTCTAAGCAGAATATTTTTCTTTGGAAATTATTAATTGGAGATGGAGAGGGAGAATAACTAGAAAAATGAGGCATAGAAGAGGAGAAAGAGAGATTTTCTGTTAGGGAGACTCCAGTATAAATCCTTAGGTGTCTAATAAATTTCTCAATTTACATCCCAAGTTAAACTGCTGATCTTTCCCACAAAATCTCCTCCACCTACATTTTAGTGATTTCAGGTGATGGAAAACCCCCATCCCTCCCATTTCCAGGTGAAACATCTTAGGAGTTATCCTGACTCTAAGATCCTTGACACATACCACATGTAATCCACGGATTCATGTTTAAAATATACCTATAGAGCACCCACTTCTCATTGCTACCACCCTGGCCAGAGCCATTGTCATTGCTCAGCTGCACAACTGCACCTGCCACTTAATCAAAATCCCTCCTGAACCTGTGCTCCATTTTAGTGGCCGGAGGTATCCAACCAAAACCTGAGTTAACTGTGTGATTTCTTTACTTAGAGCTGTGCAATATCTTCCTGTTTCATGCAGAATAAAATCTAAAGTCTTTATAATTGTCAACATGACCCTACATGATCTTCTCTCATTCCGGGACTCTTTTGGGACATCCCCTTACCTTTCTTTCTGCCCCACTGGTATGACTCCTCCAGCTGTTCTTCTTGCTCATTCAGTCAAGCCTCTCTAGTCTTCTTACTGCTTTTCTTATTCCTGGAGCAAGTAAGGGTCCTGTCCACTCATTGTTCCCTTTGCCTGGATCACTTTTTCTCAGATACCCACTTGGTAAACTTTATCACCTCCTTCAAGTTTCTGCATCATTTATAATAGTGCATGGTATGTAGTAGCTACTCAGTAATATTTGTTGAATGTATTAACCTTAGATTTTATATTTCATCCACTGGAACTTGTTTTACATTCTCAGTTGCTAATTCTTCCAAAGTGTATCTAGTTTATAAATTCAGCATCAACTTGGTATTTTTTTGCCAGGTTTTTTTGAGGGATCTTACTCTATTGCTTATATGCCATCTATAACTCTGTACTGAGTGCTCTCCAGAAGGAAGTCTCTTTTAGTAAATGGATACATTTTTAATACCCAGATTTCTCTGGAGAAAAGCAGTGAGAAGTGCAGTAGTTCAACTTTCATAGCTAACCATCCACATACTAGGAGGCACACCTCATGTATTGGGTAAACTGGGATTATGCCAGGAGGAGGACAAAGTTTATAAGAAGCAAAATAGATTAGTTATAAATTATACAAAAATATATTGGCATGCACAATTGATATTGTTGACAAAGGTATAAAAAGAATTATGTAAAGATATAAAAAGAATTTAAAGATACAAAAAGGCATTGATGTATGACAAAGATAAGTTAAATTTCACAGCTGTTACTTATCTCTTTGTATTTTGCTTTGAGATAGGGAGGAAGAAAGGAAAGAATGGAAAGGAGGGAGGGAGGGAGGGAGGGAGGAAGGAAGGAAGGAAGGAAGGAAGGAAGGAAGTTAGTTCAAGAGTACCAATTGACAAAGCCTGCCTTTGAGATGTGTCCTGAACCAAGGAATCATTTCTATATGTGGGCAGCAAGAGTGCAAATCTAGGTAAAGTCATCCAGACTGGTCATTGCATCAGACAGTAGTGACCCAGCAGTTTTCATACTGGGTCCAAGGGATGAAGATGAAGAGATCAGTGAAAATACAGGACAAAAGTTAATGTATCAGATAGAGCTCCTTTTTTTCAATCTCCTCTCAGAGAGGACAGAAGATGAAGATATGTGTTTGCATTTATTGCAGTGAAGGGTCTAGACATTGCCCTAAACAATACTACCTTCTCCTAACTGAGGTAAGGGCAGAGGTTCTGGGACGTAGGGAATTAATGTAGAGATGAGAAAAATATTAGCATTCCATTGTGCAATTACTTAACATTTTTTGATGTGCATGGTTAAGGCTATTGAAAAGAAGGAATTGGAAAATGCATCTATAAGAAAAGATAAATGAGATTTTTGAAACAGGACACACATGTTCTAAATAGAAGCTTCATGAACAATATAAATAAAAATTTCTGTAAGTATGAAAAATAGATGTTTAGGTAAAGAATCATATATGTGTTTCCCTGACCATTGTGGCTCAGTTGGTTGGGTATTGTCCTGAAAAACAAAAGGTCGCTGGTTTGATGAATGGGTTGTGGTTTCGGGGCACAGACGAGAGGCAACCGATTGCTGTTTCTCTTTCACATTAGTGTTCCTCTCCTTCTTTTTCCCTCCCTTTCTCTCTCTCTAGAATAAAATCATATGTCTTAAAAATAACTTGTAAATATAAGTGAAAAACGTAGTACTTTATACTAATTTAGATATGAATAAAATAAGACCATAATAGAAATTTAAAATTATTCCAATATTCACTTAAAACCTTAAAGCTGCAAAAGAAGATGATCTCTAAGGATTGGAGGGGTTTGACAACTGTGTCCTTTCTCATAAGTGATTTTAGACATCTATGAATTAAAGCAGAGATGATTTCAGTTAGCCAATGGTATTGTAGTGAATCACACAGCCCCACAGAAAGATAAGAAATCCTTGAGTAGTATTTAAAAGCAAGGTATTATGCATAAGGCTGAGTCCAGGAAATTTTTATTTAGACTCTTTTATAATATTTGAGTGAGGCCAGCAAGGAGATGATGATCTGTTAAATGTATCTCCATCTAACTGAATTTTGTATTCCTTCCTCATGTAATTTTTCTGTACTGAATCCAGACTTCCAGTTCCAAGAGATTACTTGCCTCCCTGCTACTGAGAATTTACAATGTAATAACTACAATGAAACACAGGTTTTCCATGCACCATAGATAACTTTATGCTTTCAAGATATTATCTTTTAAAATCTTCTTTCAGTGAGGCAGCAAGTTTATCAATATGGAAATGGCTCAGGATTGGAAAGGCAGGAGTCCTTATTTTTTGGGGAATCAGAGGCAGAAAGTATAAATGGAACAAAGAGGGACACTAAGGAAAGAAAGGATTAATTAGCCCAACTGCCCACTGTGCAGTCTTGGTGTTCAGCAAGCCAAGACAAATGTGTGGGGAGGGCTGGATTATCCACTTGGCCAGCTGAGTGTGTGATTAGTGCCCCAGTAAAGTAGATATTATTTTTAAATGTATTTAAAACTTCAAAGTAAGTATAAAAAGGTCATCCAAGTAAAGTTGTGTGTTGGTCATCTAGCCTTATTTTAGGACTTATTACAATTTGTTCTTCTTTTTTAATTTTTCAGTTACAGTTGATGTGCATTATTTTAATTTTAGGTGTGCAGCCACATGAATGGACACTTACATAACTTATGAAGTGGTCACCTGATAAATCTAGTATAGTAACTATGTATGGTGCCACCCATCTGACTCCATATATAGTTATTACAATATTGTTGACTATATTCCCTATGCTGTCCTTTATATCTCTCTGACTATTCTGTATCTATCAATCCATCCTTCTTAATCCCTTCACCTTTTTCTCCAGTCCCCCAACTACTCTTCCATGTGGCAACCATTGTTTTCTGTATCTATGAGTCTGTTTCTGTTCTTCCTTTTCATTTATTTTTTTTTTTAGATTCCATATATAAATGAACTTATATGGCATTTTTCTTTCTCTGTCTCACTGTTATCACTTAGAGTAACGTCCTCTGGTCCATCCATGTTGTTGCAGATGGAAAGATTTCATTTCTTTTTGTGGCTGAATCATATTCCATTGTATATATACACCAGTTGTTTTTTCTAGCCATTCATCTATTGATGAACACTGTTTGGTTCCATACCTTGGCTAATATAGACAATGCTGCAATAAATATAGATGCTGTATATGTCTTTTAGATTAAGTTTCTAAACTAAAGTTTAGTTTCTAAACTTTTGGGTTTCTTCAGATAAGTACTGAGAAGTGAACTTACTGGGTCTTTCTTTGTCTCTTCATATAGCCTTTGTTTAAAAGTCTATTTTATATGTGTTGATTGCTACATCAGCTTTTTTTATTTTGTTTTGTTTTCATTTTCGTGAAATATGTTTTTCATCACTTTAGTTTCAGTCTATGGGTGTTTTCGATCTGAAATGAATCCCTTATAGACCACATACATAAAGGTTTTGTTTTGCTAACCATTCAGCCACTGAGTATCTTTTGATTGGAACATTTAATCATTCGCATCTAAACTAATTATGCATACATATGTACTTATTGACATTTTACTTATAATTTTATCTTATTTTTTATTCTTCTTGAAAAAGAACCTTTAACATTTCTTGTAATGCTGGTTAAGTGGTGATGAACTATACCTTATCTTGTGTGGGGAGCTGTTCATGTTTCCTTTGATTCTAAATGATATAATGTTGGTTGTAGGTTTTTGCTTTTCATCATTTTGAATTCTTTCATACCAATCTATTCTGGCCTGCAAAGTTTCTGTTGAGAAATCAGCTGACAATCTTATGGGAGCTCTCTTGTAGGTAAATAACTTCTTTTCTTTTTCTTCTTCTCTGTTTATAACCTTTGGCATTTTAATTATGATGTGTCTTGGTGTGGGCCTCTTTGAGTTCATCTTATGTGGGACTCTCTTCATTTTCTGGGCTTGTATTCTATTTCCCTCACCATATTTGGGAAGTTTTCTGTTATTATATTTTCAAATGGATTTTCAATATTTCACTCTCTCTCTCTTCTCCTTTTGGCACCCTCATGATGTTAATGTTGGTATGCTTAAAGCTAAACCAAAGGCTCTTTATACTAGCCTCATTTTTTGTATTCTTTATTAATTTTTGCTTTTCTGATTGGGTGTTTTCTGCTTTCTTATGATCCAAATCACTGATTTGATTCCCTGCTTCATCAACTCTTCTATTGATTCCCTCTAATATATTCTTCATTTCATTTAGTGTATCCTTCATTTTTATGGTTTTCTTCTATAGTTGACACTATTGCAAATGTCCCCAATTGCTTCCCCCTTTTTATGCCCCTTCCACACGGTGCCCCTGACCTTTACCATGTTGTTGTCTATGTCCATGGGCTATGCTTGTATGCATATATGTCCTTTGGCTAATCTTTTCCAGTCCTCCACTCCACTCTCCCTCTGAGATCTGTCAGTCTGTTCCATGTATCCCATGCCTCTGGTCCTACCTTGTTCATCAGTTTATTTTGTTCATTAGGTTCCACATATGAGTGAGATCATATGGTATTTGTCTTTATCTGACTGGCTTATATTTCTTGGCATAATAATCTCCAGGTCCATCCATGCTGTCACAAAGGGTACTAGATCCTTCTTTTTTAAAGCTGTGTAGTATTCCATTGTGTAAATGTACATCTTTTAAATCCACTCATCTACTGATGGTCACCTGGGCTGTTTCCAGATCTTGGCTACTGTAAACAATGGTGCTATGAACATAGGGGTGCATATATTCTTTCTGGTTGCTGTTTTGGGATTCTTCAGATATATTTCCAGAAGTGAGATCGCTGGGTCTAACAGCAGTTCCCTTTTTATTTTTTTGAGGAAACTACATATTTTCCACAGTGACTGCACCAGTCTGCATTCCCACCACCGGTGCATGAAGGTTCCCTTTTCTCCACATCCTCAGCAGCATTCGTTTATTTATTGATAGTAGTCATTTTGACAGGTGTGAAGTGATACCTCATTGTAGTTTTAATTTGCATTTCTCTGATCATTAGTGACATTGAGAATTTTCTTATATGTGTATGAGCCATCTGTACATCCTTTTTGGAGATGTGTAAAAATATGGAAGACTTCACAAATTTGCATGTCATCCTTGGGCAGGGGCCATACTAATCTTCTCTGTAATTCTTCCAATTTTACTATATGTACTACCAAGCTGAGCACTTCATTTCTTTTTTTATGTTGTTGAAATTCTCACTAAGTTCTTGAGCATCCTCTTAACCATTGTTTTGAATCCTCTATCTGATAGTTTGCTTGTTTTCATTTCATCTTTTTCTTCTTCTGGAGATTTCTCCTATTCTTTCATCTGGGACCTATCTCCTAATTTTGGCTACTTCCCTGTATTTTTCTATGTATTAGGTAGCACTGCTATGTCTCCCAGACTTGGTAGAGTGGCCTTATGTAGTAGGTGTCCTGTAGGGCCCTGTGGTGCAGCATCCCTGGTCAGCCAAGCTGGGCACTCCAGGTGCACCTTCTGTATGGGCTGTGTGTACTGTCTTATTGTAGTTGAGCCTTGATTGCTATTGGCATCCCTGGAAGGGATTGACACATTGGGCTGATTAGCTGCGAGGACCAGCTGAGACTACAGTGGAGGAACCACTGTGCAGTGGCCAGCCATACAAAGCGAACTCCCTTTAGTGGGGCTTTGATGCCTACCAAGTTGACCCCTGGGGTTTGTCATTCATGGAGGTGGCTGAGCTGTAATCTGGTGTAATCTGAAGCTTTCCACCAGGTGCACTGACTCTGGGACCTCCCAAGAGACCACCAGCTGTGCTCTGACCAGGGCCATTTGGTATGAGCTACAGAGTGATATGCAGAGTGCTACTAGTTGTGCTGGGCTTGCAGGTGCCCAGGAGAAGCCAAGCTATGAATGTAGGCTTGCTTCTTCTAGTGCAAGACCTGGGGCTAATTAGCAAGCAGTAGAAGGTCAGATGGTACTTGTCTGAGAGATTTTAAAAAGTCCACAGCATGAGACAAGATAGGACATTTGTGTGGAACAGCTACTGGGAAGAGCTTGAGTGGGTCTGCAAGTTAGGTGGGACAGGGCTCAGGAAATCACCAGGTCAGGGCCAACAATGATAGCCAGGTTGATGGATACTCAGATATGGCATTGCCTGCCTTCTCTGTGAGGGGGGAGGGCTCATCAAGGGAACAATGACTTCTGCCAGCACTTATGTCTTGTAGAAAGCTGCCTCACCAGTTCTTACTCTGATAGCAAACAATTTAGTTTCCCCTTATGTCTCTGATGGCTTTCAAACTGCTGCCCCAATGCTGGAGCTCAGAATGAGTGAGTCTGAGTAATTCCATGTGTGGGCCCCTTAATAGGAATGAATGGCTAGGGTTCCAAAAGCTTCTGTCTCATTCAGCCAAAATCCCTACTGTTTTTTACAGCCAGAAATTGTGGGGGCTTCTCCTCCCAGCACTAACCCTGGGCTGAGGGTTCTGTGTGAAGCTAAGTCTCCCTTGCTCTTTAAGGGAAATTCAGAGCAGTGTTGGGCCAGCTCATCTGTGTCTCTGGCCCTTCTACCTGTATCAATGTGGCTTCCTTATATCCTTAGTTTTAGGACTCATATTCAGCTAGGTTTCAGGCATTCTATATTATGGTCATTTCATAGTTTTTATAATTTTGATGTGGTTGTAAGAGGTTCTGAGTGCCATATTTACCTAACAATTTATTACTATTTTGTATAAAAGTGTTTGTGTGGGGGGGTCATTTATAAAGTAACTTTTCAACTCTTAGGGCCTGTAAGAGTCTTTGTATGTATATGGAAAGCAATCAGGATTTGATATTTTGGGAGAAGCTCTGCACTACAGAATAGGTAAATATTTCTTCCCAAGCTCTCTGTGGAGTAACTCCACTCTCTGGGGCTGCCCTTGCTCCAGCTGGAGCCCTACTTGTATGAAAACAATGGGAAGTACTTAGAAGACAGCTGTCGTAGAAAAATGCAGAGCAGTTTGGTTCTAACTTGAAGTTCTCTAAATTTTTGTTTATTCATTTGTTAAAAGAACAGATTGGACCAAATTACTTCCCAAATCTAATCATTGGCATGACTCTGTGACCTTGGGTAGCAACCAACATTTTGGTCATGTTTCCTCAGCTGTTAAATTAAATTGTGGGACTAGAGTTGTTGACCTCATCCATCTCTCCCTTCCTCCCTTCCTTCTTTTTTTTTCTGAGAAGTTAATGAGATAGTATGTTTGAAAGCACTTTAAGAATTCAAAATGTGGTGTATAACTGCAATACATTATTACAATTTCTAAGACAGTGTAGGTCAACAGTTACTGAATGCATGTTATATATCAAGCATAATTCTATGAATTTACAATATATTATCTCCTACTGACAGAAAATTTACAAGGTGGTTATCACATATTTGCTGCAGGTGAGAAATATGGGATTCATGGGAGTAAAGGGGTATTTTTAAGGTCAATCATAAATAACAGAATTTAGGATTCAAACCCAGATATGCCTGATACCACGCTGCCAAGTTTATTTCTTGTGGCTTCAAGCAAAGTGAACCAAAAGAATCAGAGCAGCAGGGGTTTTCCTATTATGCTCAGGCTGAACATAATGGTTGCTCCTCTGTTTCCGTTGAAAAAAGACAAAACAGGTCTGTATAGCTACTTCTATGGGATAGAGCTGACAAATAATTTTAAGACTGATGTTGTTTTTTTCTCTTATGATATTTTCATTATTGCAATATCTCATCACTACCATCCTGAAGTTTTAATAATTGTTCTAAAGTAGGTGTTGAGGAGGAATTGCCTATATGGGAAATGTTAGGACATGCATAATTTTATTTATTTTTTTATTTTTGGGTGAGTACATGTGATTTTGAGACTAAATACAGTTGCAATTTATTCAATTTACTTCTCAAGGACATAGGAACCTAAGTATTTGCCTGAATCAATAAATTTAGAAGATAAACAGTAACAGAAAAAGTATACAAAAAAGAAGATATGGATGAAATAAAATTTTTTTCTTTTTGTTAATTTATTGGGGTGACATTAGTTAATAAAATAATATAGGGTTCAGTTTTACATAGGATATGCATAATTAAAAAAACTCAGATTATTTAAACAGGCCTTCCTCTCAATGAGAACTTGCATGGTTTCTATGGTTAAACTCACTTAAATAGTGGGGGGAGAGGTTTCCTTGCAAAATTTTAGTGGTGTCATTCTAATTACTAAATAGTTATGGGTTTGGTTCTCAGAAGACTGGAGACTCAGCTTGCAGTTTCAATTAGCTACAGAAAACAGTGATCAGTTAATTTCATAAACACTTTCAAAAGGAAAAAGTAGCAATGAGGACACAATGTTAATAGCTAAATCTTTCTGTGTTATTGTCCTATCAAGGTCACCAGGGAAGGGCTATATCAATCTTGACAAATATCTGCTCTAACTGCTTCAGTTCCTCTAGGGTCTTTGTTGCCAGAGTGTAAACAGGTCTGGGATAGTTGTTTTATCTGATACTAGCTCAGTCAGGCAAGCCATCACCAGGAATGTCAAATCTTCATGTCTGAACACACTACTCACCTTCCACTGTCACTGGTCGCAGATTATAGTGCCATGTCAAAGTTCATTTGCTCCAAAGCCTTTCAGCTTTGGATTTTTTGTCTCAATGGCTCCAGGAAAAGACACTTCCAGAATGTAAAGGCTGAGGATTCCTTAGCTTTTCATAATTATATTTTGCTTTTCAGATTCTTCTTTCACATCCAGAGACAATTTTTCTTATTATTGTTGAAAATTCTAATTGTTAGTTAAAAATAGGGTAGAGAGTTTTAATTTTCAGTGTAAGTTTCTTGGGCTTCAGGTTATTTCTTGACAGTTCAATTTTTTTTTCTATGAAAGCCAAACTACTATGTTGAAATAAACCAATTAGGTATCCTTGGCTTAAACTTTTTAATCTGTTTAAAGTGACTCTTAGTAAACATGGAAATGACCAATTATCTTTTTTATTCTAAACGTTAATTTTCTCTGCCAATGGAAGTCTGATTGTAAGTTTAAGAATATTTTATAGCACCCTGGCTGGCGTAGCTCAGTGGATTGAGCACGGGCTGCGAACCAAAGCATTGCAGGTTCGATTCCCAGTCAGGGCACATGCCTGAGTTGCAGGCCATGACCCCCAGCAACCACACATTGATGTTTCTCTCTCTCTCTTTCTTCCTCCCTTCCCTCTCTAAAAATAAATAAATAAAATATTTTTTAAAAAGAATATTTTATAGCATTTATATTAATAAAATGTACAAATTCAGTCTCCTCTAGTGTATATAAGCTCTCTACACAATATTTAAATCTACATTAGCATCCATTCTTCTAATTTTTCTTTGTCATCTTAAGTTTATTAATAATATTAATATGTTTAGAGGAAATTTCACTAAATTCCAAATCTCTCAGTTCGGAATTATTGGTTTCCATTAAGAATTTAAAGATTGAAAAGGGAAGAAGTCTTTAATGAAGACACAGAAGGATTGTATGGCAGAAGAAGGACAGAACTCAATTAAAGAATGCATTGTGTTTTTCCTGAAACATGGCTACCTCATCAGATTTCAGTTATTCATTATCCTTAAAAGACTATACTCTCTGTAGATAACCTGCAGCTGCTCGTTTCCCTAACATTTCCCAAACTGGAACTACTGAGTAGACACACCAGTATGTTGAGAGACTGCTGTAGTACAAATGGCATAATGTTGGGTTCATGACCTTGGTCCTTCTTCTTTGATAAATGTATATTAGCTAGACTTTGAGATTTGACAATATATTGAAGGTTGAAGTAAATTAGTTAAAATAAAAGGGAATTTTAAAGAGCATAATGATTTGAAATTAATATTTTATTAGGATCAACTTAAATTATCTAAATGTGTACCAGACCACTCTGTTGTTGTCCCCTCCCCCCAAAAAAACAAACCCACAAAGCATGTGGTTAATTAGTTATCTTTCATATTTTGCCTCAATTTATTTTCAGCTCAGTGAAGTTAGAAAGATGTCACACCAGTGACTTGTTTTATAAGAAAAAAGGCACTATTTTAATCTTCAAAAAACAACAGCTTGCATAGGTCAGTCTTTTAAAGTATATGCTTCCCTGGTTGCAATTATTAATCAGCTTCCTTCAGGAAATATATGAAATTAAATATTAAAGTATAGATCTAAACAGTGCTACAGTCTCAGGGCTTCTGAGAGCATGATTTCCTCATTAGCTTGAAGTAATTGACCTTCCTTTACCCAAATGTAGAATCTTGCCTGAATATGAAATCCCTCATTCTGTCTTTATACTTCATCATTTGGGCTTTATTTACTATTATTTTTATCTTATTTACTAGAAGTTAATTTTCCATGATGGCACAATTAATTGCTAAATAAAGGTTTTGTTTATTAAAAGGAAACTTTAACAGTATGCTCAGTTTGGTGTTGGCTCACACAGCTACCAACATTTATCTGCCACCTGTTTATCAGGTACCAAGCACTACTCTCATTGCTTGAAATCAGTGAACCAAACAAGGTATCCAACCCTCAGGAGGCTTACATTTTTATGGGAAGTAGAAGATAATAATAAACATGCTTTATAAGCAAATCATATAGTGTGTTAAAAGTTGCTAAGTTCTGTGGAAAAATTAAAAAACAATGCAGACAAGAGTGGAGGAGTCATGAGTGCCACGTGCATCTGTGTAGGGTCGGGAAGAGAGTTGCATCTTTAATAAGGATGCCCTGTTTTATGACATTTGGACAAAAAGGCAATGAGGAATTTAGCAATGCAGCATGCTTCCTGGAAGAGCATTTCAGACAGAGGGAGGAGCCAAAGCAAAGACTCAAGAACAAAGCAGAGACTTCCGGCCAAGATGGAGGCACAGGTAGACACACTGTGCCTCCTCACACAACCAAAAGAAGGACAACAAAAAATTTAAAAACAAAAAAAAACCAGAACTGACAGAAAATTGAAGTGTGTGGAAGTTCAACAACCAAGGAGTTAAAGAAGAAACACTCATCCAGACCGGTAGGAGGGACAGAGACAGGCAGCAGGGTGGAGAAGACTTGCAGCAAGGCTGTGGCTAGAGGACTGGGGCAGGCAAGGCTGCAGCTGGCAGACTGGTGAGGCAGCGACTGGTGGAGTGGGCTGTCCTACATTCGCACGCAGATAATCTGGGAGCAACAGCTAGGGAGTGAGATGGACCACGCAACCCAGGGCCTCAGTGTGGAGAAATAAAGCCTCAAACCTCTGACTGAAAAAACCAATGGGCATTGAGGCAGCAGAAGGAGAAACTCCCAACCTCACAGGTGAGTTTGTTGGAGTGACCAACAGGGTGTTAGAATGTACACAAGCCCACCCACTGGGGAATCTGCACCAGAAGGTCCCAATTTGATTGTGGGTAGCAGAGGAAGTGACTGAAAACTGGCAAGGAGCAGGTCAAGTGCCATTGTTCTGACTCGGACCCCTCCCTGACAAACAGTGTCACAATGCAGCAAAGTGGGTTGCCCTGCCCTAATGAACACCTAAGGCTCCACCCCTTTATTACATAACAGGTGTGCTGAGAAAAAAAATGGCCCAAATGAAAGAACAGATCAAAGCTCCAGAAAAATACAACTAAGTGACGAAGAAATAGCCAACCTATCAGATGCACAGTTTAACACATTGGTAATCAGGATGCTCACAGAATTGGTTGAATTTGGTCTCATATTAGATAAAAAAAAAGAAGGCTATGCTAAGTGAAATAAAGGAAAATGTACAGGGAACCAATAATAATCAGAAAGAGAGACTCAAATCAATGTAGTGGACCAGAAGGAAGAAAGAAACATCCAGTCAGAACAGAATGAAGAAACAAGAATTCAAAGAAATGAGGAGAGGCTTAGAAACCTCCAGAACATCTTTAAATGTTACAACATCCAAATTATAGGGGTACCAGAAGGAGAAGAGGAAGAGCAACAAATTGAAAACTTACTTGAACAAATAATGAAGGAGAACTACCCAATCTGGCAAAGGAAATAGACTTCCAGGAAATCCAGGAAGTTCAGAGAGTCCCAAAGAAGTTGGACCCAAGGAGGAACACACCAAGGTACATCATAATTACATTAGCCAAGAATAAAAATAAGGAGAGAATCTTAGAAGCAGCAAGAGTAAAGGAGACAATTACCTACAAAGGAGTTTCCATAAGACTGTCAGCTGATTTCTTAAAAAAGACTTTACAGGCAAGAAGGGACTGGAAATAAGTATTCCAAGTCATGAAAGGAAAGGACCTACATCCAAGATTGCTCTATCCAGCAAAGCTTTCATTTAGAATGGAAGGGCAGATGAAGTGCTTCTCAGATAAGGTCAAGTTAAAGTTCATCATCACCAAGCCCTTATTATAAGAAATGCTAAAGAGATTTATCTAAGAAAAAGAAGATAAAACAATATGAATATTAAAATAACAGCAAACTCACAGTTATTAACAACCACACCTAAAACAAATACAAAAACAAACTAAGCAAACAACTAGAACAGGAACAAAACCACAGAAATGGAGACAATGGGGAGGGTTATCAACAGGGGAGTGGAAGTGGGAGAGAGAGGGAAAAGGTACACAGAATAAGTAGCATAAATGGTAGGTAGAAAATAGACAGGGGAGGTTAAGAATAGTATAGGAAATGTAGAAGCTAAAGAGCTTGTAACTATGACCCATGGATATGAACTAAAGGGGGGCAATGTGGGTAAGAAGGGGTGTGCAGGGCAGAGAGGAATAAAGGGGAGAAAATGGGACAACTGTAATAACATAATCAATAAAATATATTTAAAAAGAGGGAAAAAAGAACAAAGCATTTCCTGGAGTGTTTATTAAGAGCAAAGGAGAGTTTGCGTGGAGTGGGGTGATCATGGGGAGAACAGCAGAGATGAGGTAAGGGAGGGGCTGGATAGTGAGGCCCTATGAGGACCCTGGAGGGTATCTTTGCTTATTTTGGAACCCAGTGTTTATTCTAAGAAAAATTGGAAGTTGCTGAAAGGTTTTGAATGCAAAGTAATAGCATTTGATTTATTTGAATTCTGGATACATCATGAATGTTGACTCAATAGGAATCTCTAATAGATTAAAACTGAGTTCAGATAGATGCAAAATTACATGTATTACATATAGAAATCATAGATATCTTGGTAAATAAAATAGCAAATCAGAATAGTAGTATTCATTGTAAATAGTAATATATGAAGCATTGTTGTATACCAAACATTTTTTTCTAAATATTTTATTTATTTTTAAATTACTGTTGATATATAGTACTGTATTAATTTCAGGTATAGAACCCCATGATTAGACATTTCTATAACTCACAAAGTCATCACCCTATAAATCTAGTACCCATCTGATACCATATACAGTTATTCAGTATTGTTGACTATATTCTTTATGCTGTAATTTACAGCCCCATGACAATTCTGTAACTACGATATGTTCTTCTCAAACCCTTAACCTTTTTTGCCCACCCACCAACCCCTCATCCATCAGGCAACTGTTAAAACATTTCTATATCTGTGAGTCTATTTCTGTTTGCTTGTTCATTTATTTTGTTTTTTAGATTCCATCTATCAGTGAAACCATCTGGCATTTGTCTTTCTCTGTCTGACTTGTTTCACTCAACACCATACCCTTTATGTCCATCCATGTTGTTGTAGATAACAAGATTTCATCCTTTGTTGTTGCTGATTTATATTCCATTATATATACGTACAGCTTCTTCCTTATTCATTCATCTATTGATGGAAGTTTAGATTGTCCATATTTTGACTATTGTATATAATGCTGCAATACACATATGGATGTATATATATATACATACATATATATATATATGTATGTATATATATATATATATATATATATATATATATATATATTTTATTTAGTGTTTGGGGTTTCTTCAAATAAGTATCCAGAAGTGGAATAGCTAGGTAGTTCTTTGCTTCTTGTAGCTTTTGTTTTAAAGTCTATTTTGTATAGTATAAGAATTGCTATCCCAGCTTTTTTTCTGTTTTCACTTTTATGAAATATTTTTCCATTCCTTTACTTTCACTCTGCTGTGTCTTTCAACCTGAAGTTAGTCTCTTATAGGTGGCTTATGTAAGGGTCTTACTTTGCTATCCATTCAGCCACCTTATATTTTTTAATTAGAGCACTTAATCTATTTGCATTTAAAGTCATTGTTCATAGATATGTAGTTATTGCCATTTTATTATTCATATTTTTATCTTGTTTTTCTTAAAGAAAACTTTTTAACATTTCTTATAGTATTGATATGGTGGCAGTTAACTCCTTTAGCTTTTTCTGTCTGGGAAGCCCTTTATCTCTCCGTCTATTCTAAGTGATAGCTTTGCTAGGGAAAGTAATCTGGATTGTAGGTCCTTTTCATCACTTTGAATATTTTATAACAATCCCTTCTTGGCCTACAAAGTTTCTGTTAAGAAGTCAGCTGATAGCCTTATGGGAACTCCCTTGTAGGTAACTAACTACTTTTGTCTCCTTTCTCTTTGTATTTTGGCTTTTAAATTATGATGTCCCTTGGTGTGGGTCTCTTCAAGATCTTGTTTTTTGGGATCTTCTGTTCTTCCCGGACTTGTATGTCTATTTCTTTTGCCAGGTATGGGAGTTTTTCATCATTATATTTCAAATTGGTTTTCAATTTCTTATTCTCTCTCTTCTCCTTCTGGCACCCCATGATGTGAATGTTGGTACAGTTAAAGTTGTCCAAGAGTCTTCTTAAACTATCCTCATTTTTTTGGATTCCTTTTTTCTTTTTGTTGCTCTGATTGGGTGTTTTCTGTTACTTTGTCTACCAAATTTCTAATTTGATCTTCGTCTTCCTCTATTCCCTTCCTGATTCCCTGTAAATTTTAGTTAATTATTTTAATTTCTGACCGGTTCTTTTTTATGTGTTTAGCCCCACCTTTATGCTTCCTATCTTTGTGTTGAAGTTCTCATGGAGTTCACCTACCAAGTTCATTGAGCTTATAACCAGTTTTGAACTCTGTACCTGATAGATTGCTTGACTCCATTTTGTCTGGTATTTTTTTTTCTGAATTCTGTTATGTTTCTTTCATCTAGGATGTGTTTCTTTGTCTCTTCATTTTGGCTGCCTCCCTCTGCTTGTTTCTATGTATTAGGTAGAGCTACTTCATATTCTAGTCTTGGTAGAGTAGCCTTATGTAGTAGGGTTCCTATAAGGCCCAGTGGTGCAGCTTCTCTGATCACCCAAGTTGGGTACTCCATGTGTACTCCCCCACTTTGGGCTGTGTACCCTCCTGCTGTAGTTGAACCTTGATTGCTGTTGACATGTCAATAGGAGGGATTTACCCCCACATCAATAGGCTTGGAGGACTGGCAACAACTACTGTGGAGGATCTTCTATGCAGGGCTGACCCTGTAGAGTAGAACTCACTTTGGTGGGGCTAAGGTACCTACTGAGTCCACCCCTTGATTGTGTTGGTCATGGAATTGGTTGAGTAGTGCTTCATTACGGTCTGAGGTTCTCCCCCAGGTTTGCTGGCTCTGAGGCCTCCAGGAGGTACAGGACAAGGCCAGCCAATGTTTTTGCTTTGCTCTGATCCACTGCCTTTGCCCTGATCAGATCTGCTGATGGCTGCCACTTGCATTGGGCTTGGAGTTTCCCAGCAGAGCCTAATCCATAAACTGAGACAGGCTGCTGTTAGTCCTGGGCATAGGGTCACTTCTCAAGAGGTACAAGGTATGTAGAGGCTTGATGCTGCTTGTTTGAGAGTTTTGAGGAAAGTCTATAGTATGAGCCAAGACAGACCATTCATATGGAAAAGACATTGGAAACAGCTTGAATGGGCCCAAAAGCTGGGTGGGGCTGAGCCTCAGGATATTACTAATGGAGCAAAAACAGTGTGAGCCAAGTTTATGGACTCAGATATGACACTACCTGGTTGCTTTGTGTGTGTGTGGTGGGGGGATGTGGGTTCAGCAAAGGAATAATGACCTCTGCCAGCACTTATATCTTGTAGAAAGCTGCTTCGCCAGCTCTCACCTCTTTGCCAAATAATTCAGTTGCTCCCTGTATTTCTCTGATGTCTTTCGAGGTACTGCCCCAATGCTATAACTCAGAGGAAATGAATCCCAGTAAGTCTATGCATGGGCTTTTTAAGAGAAACTGCATGGGCCCCAGCTGGGTGGCTCAGATGGTTGGAGCATAGCCCCATACACCAGAAGATTGTGGGTTCATATCCTGGTCAGGCATACACAAAAACCAACCGATCCTCCTGGTTGATATTTCTCCCTCACATCATTTCTTTCTCTGTTTTTCTTCCTCTCTCTCTGAAATCAATAAAAGTATCCATGGATGAGGATTAAAAGAAGGAATGCATGGGACACCAACAGCACTTTGTCACACTCAACCACAACTTTCACTGATCTTTACAACCAAGAGTCATGGGGACTTCTCTTCCTTGTACTGGAACCCTGGGCTGGGGGACCTGGTGTGGGGTTGGGGCTCCTCACTCAGGGGACACCTCTGCAGCTGAGAAATACCTCTGGAATTTTAATAGCCACATGTGGGTGTAGGACCTGCCTGTCTGCATCTCCACTCTCCCTACCAGCTTCTTTGTGCCTCTTCTTTATATCCTTATTTATGGGACTTCTATTTAGGTTTACCTCTTATTCTGAAATGAATTTTCTTGTTTTTTTAATTAGGAAAGGTAACAACACTAGGAAGTGTTGATGGTGCTGAAACGGAGCAATTATATTACTTCAGATAGTAATGGCTTATGTTTATGCTGTCTGAACAACCACAGGCTCTCGACAAAGGTTTATTTCTCCCTGGTGTTACACATCTCTCAAAAGCCTGCTGAAGCTTCACTTCTTGTGATCTTCATTCTGGGACCTGTCGAGATGAGGCAGCCTTTATCTAGGGCATGTCTATGTCACAAATGATGGCAAAGAGAATGCCAAACCACAGGCTGCCACTTACATTTTCTGTCTGTTGGAGGCACATATCACCTCTACCAACCTTGCATTGGCTAAAGCAAGTCATGTGACCATTTATGACTTCAACAAAGAAGTAAGTGTTCTACACACATCCCACTGGGACAGGCCGTATAGCAAAGGACAGGAAATTGTAAGCAGTATCTAATCTACCTCGGTGACCCTGCCTTAGTTTTAATCCTGTTCACGTACTTTGCAGCTGCTAATCTGCTGGCATTTTTCAGGGCTGGTCCAGCCTAGAAACAAAGCAATACACAAAATAGCTAACGGATTCCCTTGGTTGGGAGATTGCTTAGATGTTGTAAACAAATATCTACTCAGAGAACCCTTGCAAAGAACTTAGACTGACAGGATTCGTGATTGGGGCTCAGTGGGGAGATGGAGGGAAGGAGTACTCCTCTGGATTTTTCCCAGAAAATGGGCTATAAAGACCAATGAAACCCATTTCTTATGAAGGACCATAATATAACACACCCTAAAATATTTGTGGGTAATCTGAACTGCAGCTAGCTGTATTTCGCTCATGAAGTGAGAAGATTGGTAGGACCTAAATTAAAAAACAAAACAAAACACTTTTTCAGTATTGTACTTTTCTGTTTTTTTCTTTCTGTTTTTATTAGAAGATATATGAAATGTCATAATGTATTCATTTGCCCATTTCTCCCATGGAATGTGAGCCCCTGGAAAACAAGAGGCCCTGTCCATTATAATGTTTCTCCATTTACTACCAAGAGCTTGGGAAATGGAAAGTAGTCACAATTCACAAAATTAATGAGTGAGTGAATGAATGAATAAATGTGTAACTAGGAACTGGGTTAATTTATTTAATCAAGGTTGTCCTGAAAGGAAGCATTATGCCAATAATCCTAATAGTTTAATTTTTGCTGTTTGTCTTTTATTCCAGAAAATCTTCATGAGTAGTGCAGAAAGATTATGTCCTTAGAGTAGGAATGTGTGCTGGAAGGACTTCCATAGGAATAGGCTATTCAAGGAAAATGGTCACTCTTGCATGACATTAAAGAGAAGCCTTTTACATGTCAGAGAATACGTGTTTTTGTTTATTTGTTCGTTTGGTTCATTATGTCTTCTTTTTGCAAAAAGATGCTGTTGTGTTAGAGATGAGGTAGGAACTATGTGGTGGAAATTTTCTTCGGATTTAGGGTAATTTGATAAGAGTAATTTACCATATTTACTTCTTGAAGTATTTGTTTTGTTAAGGATTCTCCAGTGTCCAAGGTGTTAAATCTAATGTAGTTTCTCTTTATTCTTCTTTCCCCCACATCTCCTTACTGCTCTTATACTTCTAGAATTGCTATAAGCCAATTGATCTGAAAAGGGAAAATGAAATTTTCTTATAAACTCTTAATATCACTCTTCTTATTCTAGTCTGTAATAAATAAGGGTTAGTTTTTAATTGAATTTATTTTGTTTTGTTTTTGTAAAAGTATTTGCTTCTATATATACATGAACTATTTTTTTCAGTTTATTTCATTTTTGTTTTAATTTTTAAGATGAAAACATCTTCTTAGATCTAGAAAATGTCATAAAATTTTAAATGATTTTCAACTTATTATATTGTGGGCCCATTTTATAACAACTCATTTGTTTTGCATTTTTGAAATTATATTCTAGAACTTTGGCTTAAATAGCTTAAAGAGTCAAAACTGTGATGAGAAATCTGTCTTTGTGTTTCACTGATAAACTTCTTTCCTAAAAGGTGTCTTTTCCCACAGAGGAACAGGACTACTAAATTTAGTGCTGTCAGATACTCCAGGTTCAAAGCTCTCTGCTCAGTCTCCAAAATGGAATAGCTGCCACCAGCCTTTCAAATACAAGTCTTTATGAACCTGGACTTTTTGCACCAAAGTTAGAAGTCTGTCAGTTAAATTCTTTTTATCAAGTTTTACTTCACATTGGTGGCCTTAGTTTCATTTCCCTTCAGAGATCCTGTAACTTCACTAGAATATTCTTTGGAAAATGGTAGCTTTCAGTGACTTGTGTCTCAGTCCTATTAGAATTTTCCTATTACTTGCCAATGCTCTAGTACTTTCTTCCTTCGTAAAATGGGAATGTAATTTGCTTGAAATTTTTTAAAGATTATTTCTATACTGGTAGTTTTTCATCTTATTTTTGCTTTCCTCTGATCTAGTACTAGAATTTTTTAATGTAAGATTAATTTACTTCCATTTTTTTCCATAAAGAAGGCAGAAAAATACAAAAACCTGACATTTTCACAAGTTAGAGATCAGAAACTCCTTCTAGGCTCTGCTCTCATTTCTACATATCACATTTCAAACCAGAAAAGCCACTATACATATTTCATCTCCTTTTTAAAAGCCGGAAACTCTTTTATAAAAAGTGATTCATATGCAAATATACATCTTTTTAATTCATTCTAAGAATGGACTTAGCTTTGAGTTTGATTTTTTATTTTTAAAAGTGGTAACAATTAATTAATTGTTCTTCTAGCCTATCTATGCTACTGTAAGGAGAGGCCTTCCATAGATTTATGATGTGATCAAAAGCTATCTCCACACCAGGAAGAAAGTGGTCATGAATATGAACACTTTAAGCTTTAAATATCTAATATCTTCATAAACTGAACATTTAGACCTATGTATAAATTAGGCAGTAGACAAAATTAAAATATCTATATGTTAAAAAAAACTTGTTTGGCTATCATTCTCTTTCATTTTTCTGTTAATTTTTTTATTTGTGTGGGTATTATAGGGAAAAATAAATAAGTTTTACCTCTAGGTTCTTGACTGAGACACCCCTGAAATAAAGGACAGATTAACAGGAGAAAAATAAACAGAAATTTAATAATGTGTTTAATAATCCTCTATATATATGAGATATTCATAAAAACTAACTCCCCCAAATGGTCCAAGGCGTCACCTTAACCTACTTCTCCAGCTAAAAAGAGAAGATTTTGTCTAAATATCTCACGTAGCATAATACCCTTTAAGTTCATCCTTGCTGTCACAAATGGTAGAATTTTATTCTTTTTATGGCCAAGTAATATTCCATTGTATATATGTACCACTACACTTTATCTACTTGTCCTTGGCACTTGCATTGCTTCCATATCTCAGCTATTGTAAAGAATGATGCATTGAACATAAGGGTACATTTGTCTTTTTAAATTAGTATTTTGAGATTCTTTGGATAAATTTCCAGAAGTGGAATAGCTGGAACATAAGGCAGTTGAACTTTTAAGTTTTGAGGTAACTCCATATCGCCTTCCACAGTGGCTGCACCAGTCTGCATTCCCATCAACAGTGCCACAAGGTTCCCTTTTGTCCACATCCTTGCCCGCGATTGTTGTTTGTTGGTTTATTAATAATACTGCTCTGACAGGTGTGAGTGATATCTCATTGTGGTTTTAATTTACACTTATCTGATGAGCATATTTTCATATGTCTCTTGGCCAGCTCCATGTTCTCTTGGGAGAAGTGTCTATCCAGACTCTCTGCTCATTTTTTAAATTGTATTTTTTGTTTGTTTTTGGTATTGAGTTGTATGAGTTCTTTATAAGTGATTAATATTAACCTCTTGTCCAATGTGTCATTGGTGAATGTCTTATTCCATTCAGTAGGTTGTCTTTTCATTTTGTTGCTGATTTCCTTTGCTGTGCAAGAACTTTTTAGTATGATATAGTCCCATTTGTTTTTTTGGTTTTATTTTGTTTTCCTTGCCTGAGGAGATATATCAAAAATAATGTTGCTTAGAGAAATGTCAGAGATTGTACTACCTATGTTTTCTTCTAGGAGATTTATGGTTTTGAGTC
This sequence comes from Tonatia bakeri, assembly GCA_004024845.1. Taxonomy (NCBI): domain Eukaryota; kingdom Metazoa; phylum Chordata; class Mammalia; order Chiroptera; family Phyllostomidae; genus Tonatia; species Tonatia bakeri. The sequence continues at coordinate 111,685 of PVIA01001305.1, read as the reverse complement.
TTACATTTAAATCTTTAATCCATTTTGTGTTTATTCTTGTATACAGTGTAAGAAGGTCATCCAGTTTCAGTTTTTTGACATGAATCTGTCTAATTTTCCCAACCCATTTATTAAATAGACTGTTTTTAACCCATTGTCTCTTTTTTCCTTCTTTTGTCATATATGGACTCTAAAGAACAAAATAAACAAACAAACCAAAACAGACTCATAGATTTAAAGAACAAACTAATGTTGTCAAAAGGTAGGAGGTTTATGGGACTTTAAGAAATAACAGTTTGTACTTACAAAATAGTCATGGGAATGTAAAGTTTAGGAAAAGGACTGTAGTCAGTAATATTATAATAACTATACATGGTGCCAGGTGGGTATGTGAATTATTGGGAGGATCACTCTGTAATTATATAATTGTCTAAATGCCCTGCTTACACTGATACTAATATAAAATAATTTTAAATGCCAACTGTCATTTAAAAATAAAATTAAAAATATAGATGAGGTGCCCTGACCAAAGTTGCTTGGTTGGGCATTGTTCGGTACGGGGAGGGGTTGCCAGTTCATTTCTGGTCAGGGCTCACACCTAGCTTGGGGGTTCAGCCCCAGTCAGGACACATGGGAGGGGCAACCAATGGATTTTTCTCTCTCACATTTATGTTTCTTTCTCCCTCTCTCCCCCAGTCTTCCTCTCACTCTAAAAGTAAGTAAATAAATAAATGAATAAATAAATAAAATCTTTTAAAAAATTTTCAGGGGAGGGGAGGAGTCAGTTATGGAAGTTTTCAGGCAAAGCACAGTAGGCAAGTGTATGGTTTTTATGCAGATTTAGTGCTTGCCTTCTCCATTGATAAGAGGCTTTAGAGTTTTTAGTCATCTTTCTCTTTCTGATACAGAGATTTCCCTTACAGTGTAGATTTTCCTTATAAATACAAACATCTCTTCAAAAAGTGTAACTTCAACTTTATTTTCAGAGCTTCTCCTATCCCTGCTGCTTTTGATAACCAGGTCAAGATAATCATGCCAATGACACTGTATTGGGATGAAATTCTGCATTCCTTCAGAGTCAAATATGAGCTCAGAAAAACACCACAGGAAATTCACTGACAAGTTTTCCTATCTACTATTGAAGAATTGAGGCAGCATCATTCAAATTAAATGACTGAAGTTTTTCTATCTCTATTATGATTTTTTCAGAAAGATTGAAATCACATGAAATTAAATATAGATAATAATTTTATACTCTATAATTTTACATTTTCTGGCTAGTTAACAAGTTCAGAATTATAAACAATTAAAATATTTTACCCTACTACTAGCTTATTTGTGTTTTGAAAAGTCAGTATCATAAGTAGCATAATTTTGTTGAAAGTGTTTTTAAAAGTTGCTTAATATTACCTTTTCCCAATAAGTTTTACCTTATTTTATCTATCCAGAAGAGAAGTTTACCTATTTTAGCCTGAAATTACATTACCTATATTTGGATTAAATGTAATTTATGGCACTTATCCATATAATGATAATGCTTCTTTGTCAAATTACTACAATTCCTCCATAGGTATTTTTCTCTGCCTTGCCTTATATCAATTTCATCTTCCAAATTGCCAACAAGTTCAGCTTCTTAATACATCCTTTGGTTTTAATTAAGCTAATTTCTTTAAAGATTATACATTGCTTCTCAAATAAAATTTAGAATCCTTAATGGGTAACTCAAGTCTTCTAAACGTTAAAGCATTTTTCCCAACAGTTTGCCCTTTAACATTTCTGTATCTTTATATGCTGTATTTCTTCTGTTTGAGTGTCCATCTCCCTTTTCACCCTCTGCTGTATTTTAATAGTCCTTTAAGATGTAAGTCTGATAATATTTGTTCTGATGAGCTCCCCCAATTCTCATCTAGTCAGGTCAAAATAATAGCTCTTCTCATTGTTTATGGAGCCATTGGCCCATCCTGGTAAAGGAACTTATCATGGCACACATATGCCTTGTAATCATCTCACATGCTGTATGTCAATGTAAGAAACATCCAAATCTGTAAGAATTTTTGTGAGTCTATTTGAGCCAAATTGACAATGATTTCCAGGAAGCAAAATTTCAGGGGATTGAGAAAATGCTCTAGGAAATGACCATTTTGCCCCTTATTTTATATACATTACAAAGAGGAGGCATAAGGGGGTTACATGACATCCATTGGTGATTAATTAGGGAGCAGGAGAAAGCAAAGCAGGGAAACCTCTGGGACTAGATAAAACTATAATGATAGATACATACTTCTTTTACATAGGTGGATACTGGATATTAACAGCCAACAATTAAGATGATAACAATAGTGGGAGGTGGGGATGGGTGGGGCGGGGGGGGCCCAGGTCAGGTAAAAATGGAGACAATTGCATTTGAACAACAATTAAAAATAAATAAATAAAGATAATAACAACAATGAAGGGAACTGTGGTCTCCCCTCTGGTGTGGTTTGTGCCAGAGGCGTTTGGAGAAAAGGAATTACCTTGACATCCCAAAGGTATGTTATCATAGATGCAAAAGGACAATAGACAGGCTCAATTACCATTGAGACTGACTTTTGTCTGGGAAGATTCTAGCCTAGGATACGACTACCTGCCACGAACTGCTTTTAGTTTAAAAGTTTCAATTTCAGACCATCCTGTGTGGTTGCTTTAGGTCTCTGAGTTGTAAGGAGGCCACGCAAACCTCCCCTGAGCATGTCAGGTTTAGTGTGTGGCCTCTTTTTGTCCACAGCAATCTGAACTTCCTTTTGAAAATAAGTCACTCGCTTCATGCCCAGCAGTTGACCTAGTGCCAGGAACCTGTACATGGGCAATAATACATGGTTTTGTTTGTTGTTGTTGTTTAATGAGTATTCCACAGTCTCTGAATTAAAATCTGTAAAGTCTCTTAGACTGTGGTATGTATTATTTCTGTAGATATTGTTTGTTTCTTGTTGAACATCAATTTTTGAAGAAATAAATAAGACAGTTAAATTTTTCCTCAAAAACACTATTAAAATATCAGCTTATTAAGAAGCTATTAACTTAGAAAGTCTTAATTAGAATATACTTGAAAATTAAGATTCATTTTAATCTCCTATTTATAATTGCGGTGTGGCACAATGTTGATTATGTACCTTATAAAGTCTTTTTTCAGAATCATTGTTCAGTTCCATTTCTTGTCAGTTTAACTGTACCCTAACAATGGAGATATGCCTTTTCAATATTCTACATAAATTCATAACAGGGCTTGATAACTGAACTGCCAGAAATACTAAATTCATCAGAGACTGCATTATTTTCACATAGATAAAAAGATATGGTTCTCCATTACATTACATGAACTGTCATCATAATATTATAGTTCAAGCAAATGAACCATTTGCTAGCATTTGAAAAGCCAGTTAACAGCATTTTTCCGACGAAGCGCAAGTTTATAAATGAATTAATTCTGTTCATGTGGGTGTTGTAATGATCATGAAATTATTTCTGAACATTATTAAATAACCCCTTTCTGCTCCCAATTAAGGCAAGCATGACCTACAAAAGGAAGCAAGTCATATTCATTTAATCAAAATAAGATATGTAAGGCTTTAAGGGAAAAATACTCCTATAAGGAAAGTTAATTGTCATAGCAAACATTTCTTATTGAAATATGAGTTGTATATTTGGCTTAAAACAAGGTTAGTTTTTAGTCATGCAATCCCGATGAAACACGTAAACTACTACGCCCTCGGTATAGTTCTATTAAGTAGAAGTACTTTCAGTATTCCTTTCTTGTGTCTCAAGCAACAAAATATTTTTAAAAGTATCACACAGAAATTCCCAATGACTATTTTTTATCTATATTCTGCTTTTTCTTCTTGAAATTCCTTTGAATTATAGATGCATTCCGGTTATCAGAAGAAGGGCTTTAGCTATTAGGTGAGGGGAGGTCCTGCTTACACTGTGAGTAAAAACCCATAAGAAAATCACAGTAAGAACCTTTTGGCACTTCAGAGAAACTCGTTTCAGGTTTTCTTTGCCTTATTAAAAGCATAAATGTATATCCACTCAATGGTATTTGATATCCTCTTATTGTTATTTTTTAAAAGAATTATCTTGTTATATAAAAAGAAAATGAAAGCATTTAAATATAAAATATAAGTATAAAGTAATCTATAACATATTATGTATGAATGTACATATTCATACACATATTTTTCTTACTATTGAAATTCCTAGACTTGAACTCACTCTCTTTGAAATATTGAACTGAATTATGATACTGTTAGCCTCCATCTGTTGAATCTTTTTATTTTAATTCATCAGTTAATTTTACCTTACAAGAATAATGAAAAACTTTAAGCTCTATCAGTTTTATTTCAACTGGATGTTAAAATGACAACATTAAAAATTCATCCATAAGGAATTTTCTTCTAATTTCTACATGCATATTGTTTCTTTTAAAGCATTTAGATGACTCACTGAATTTTTTATTTTTGCTCAGCTGTTCTGGTATTTTATTGGCAGAATCTTAACTCGGGTTTTTTCTCTTGTGTAGGAAACAGGCTGTATAGTGTGCATCTTCTAGGACACAATGTCTCTTAACGTTTTGACTTCAGTTGAAGTTAAGGTGTTTTCAAACTAGAACTAGATGTTTTGTTTAGCTTTAGATGTGGTATTGTAGAAAGTGCTGAAATTGAAGTCTGAAAAACTGGGTTCAAATTCTGGGTCAGCCATATATTAGTTGTGTGATTTTAAACAGGTCACTTCACTACTGTAAGAGTTAACTTTGTCTTTTGAGAATTTTTAGAAGGATTAGAGATATATAGGGTTTAGATTTAATTTCAAAATAAAATTATGATATGTAGGTAAGGTATCTGTCTTAGAATATTATAACTTATTCATTAATTTTATGCATGAAAAATGCACCCAGAGAAGGCAATCACTAGAAGTATAACAGGCTTAAGGTTTCATAGCCAGAAAAAGTCTGTGATAAGATTATTAACATTTGATTATCTCAGCCCTTGACTAGTTTACTAACACATTCTAACTGATTTTCCAAATTCAGTCAATATCATATTAGTAGTTTTCCTATATATATTCCTATATATTAGAATTTTTAAAGATACTGATTTTGCATATGTGTGATTCTCCACCCATTAAAAAAGGATATATAGTATCATATCAGACAAACATAAGTTTATTTTTTGTTCTACCACTTAGATTCTTAAACTCTGTAAGTCTTGTCTTTATTTGTAATAATAAAAGCCATACATTTACTTTGTACTATTATTTTAAACGGTGTATATTCTAGGAACTTAGGATATTCCATCATATTTTCATGACTTTGCATACACTGTTCTGTCTATTGGTAATGCTTTTATGCAGCCCATTTAACTAGAAAACCTCTGTATACTTTCACTTTTAATTGAAAAGGTGTAATGTCCTCAGTAGTGCATTCTGTGCTGCAGTCAACCAGCTGGGTGGGCCTCTTCATATGCTCTCACTGCACATGTAAAGAGCCCCCATTAAAGCAATTAATTATTACTTAATAGCTTTTTTTTGTCATCCTTTCTTAATTAAACTGTATACTTTTGGAGGAAACAGAATGATGCATAAGATATACTAGTCACTACTTAGTGAATGAGTGAATACAGGAAGTACCTAAACTTAACGTTTAAAGCAAACAAAAGTGTTAGCTGACTTTTTCCCTATGTACATAGTATATACGTATACTTATATAATTTTAATTTTAAAAGTATGTATGCAGTATTTAAAATTTTAACTTATGGTTACCATATGCCATGATTAACATTTTGAGTGATAAAAAGATGACCTTCTAAAGGTACAGAAATACATTGAAAACCAATCGTTTGTTGCATTGCTTGTTTTCAAAAAGGACAATTTGACAAAAACATTTGCAATACGAGCTTTAGACTAGCAATCACAAAGTTTGCAGATCTTCTTAGATTAAACACACACCAACTGAAATGGAAAAGTTTTTTCCATGGAATATTTTGTGGGAATTAGGAGTGGGAATTAGGAATAAGCCACAGAATGACTTTAGTCTGGCTGCTGTATTTTTTCTAGTGATACATGATAGATAGAATTTTAATTAAATACAATAATTTAACAGAATACAATATAATGCAGTAATTATAAAAGTCTTTTGGTAATTCTATATGTTATTTGAAAAATAGATATTATTAGAACAAAACTACATGCAAAGCAGTTTCAAAAAATATGATTTTTTAATGGATTGCCTAGCTATATACATTTTTAAAGATAATTTCTGCTTTTAACATAACTCTAAGAGGTCATTGATAAGTAACAGCTCAAAAAATGCCAACATCCCAAAAGTGCGGCAAGAAATATAGAAAATTTCCTTCAATAATTTACTATTTTTTAAAAATATAGAATCTCATATGCCAGAATTATTCTAGGTACTGAGAGGGTGATAAAATCTTAATTGTAATATTACTTCTCTCAGTAGCAAATGGCTCATGTCTTCTACTTTAATCTATTCTGGAAATTTATATGAATGTTTAAGAGGAGAACTCATTTGTAACTGAAAATACAATAAAACTGAAATAAGTGGCCAGAAAATTTTAATAGTTATTTAAAAGCAGAGACATCTCTACCCATGCATGTTTTTAATATAAGAAATGTTTAATGTGCTTTTTATTCAAAGTTAATTCTTTCTTAAGAATAGAATAAAATGATTCTGACATATAGCATAGCCCAGGAAAGTATGACAGTGTGTTTTCTATGAACTATGGATTTCCTGTCTTGGTAAGGTAGTTGAGGATTGAAAATACTTCTGATAATATTTTGGTTATTGGCATGCAGCCATGGAAGTCCCTCGTCCATATGTAATAATATATGTTAGGGAAATAGAAATGATTACTGATTTATTATTATTACTGTTATTTGGTTGGTGGAATGGTGGCACAGAAAAGTTAGATAATATGTCAGGCTTTAAGGTCACAGATGATCAATTTCAGCTTAAATTTCAGGACCCTAGCTTCCTTGTCAGTTGATTATACTGCTTGGAAAAACGAAATGTTAATGTTGTTTATTTTAATAATATAAAATATAAATCAACATCTGTGGGTGACTTCCAGGGGAATTTCAAATTTGCCTTACTTAAAGTCCTTTTTAAATTTCCCACACAGAGAACCCAGTTCTCTCTGTGGCCTGGAAATCTTTTGAAACAGTTTGTTTCCTATTTCTCCTTGTTGAGTAATGATGAAAGCAGACATTACAAAAGCCTGAGTTAGTCAGACATCGTAACATTCTGCCCAGTGAATTGTGATTGGTGTAGATGTGTGTACACATCTGGGCAGGACCAGGGAAGCCCCTTTCTCCCTGCCCTGCTGTGGTGAACTGAAAGATTCCAGTGAAGAAGGCAGAGGCATATAGTTGCTTGACTTGGGTCACTGAGTCATCACTGTAGAATAGCTGCCCTGGAGTGTTGCAGACACCAAACATCCTTTATGCCAATGAAATGTAAATTTCTCATGGATGCTCATTGTGTTATTATGATATAATACCTAGCTTTGGGGTTTGTTTGTTGCCACAACATAATGCACACTACCCTGACATACATCTACTTTCTTCTTTTTTCCCAAAGGAAATATTACTCATGTAATAACTGCTATAAATAAAGTATCTGATATATGAAAATATGAATTTATAAAAAATAAAAGTATGGAAAACATCATAATGCCAATTCAAACTGTGGATAACTCTCAGAGATACCTACTGCACAAAGAAAAGGATATTGATGGTCATAAATATTTTATATGAGAATATTACAAAACTTTGCCAGAATTGCTTCAGCAAAGTACTATTAATAATACTAGAAACAGTACCAATAAGGACTGAGTTTATGTGACTAATTGTGTGTTGTAGAAAGGCATTGTCTTGGTCCATTCATCTGTGCCTTTTGTTCTGAAGAGAGAGGGGTCTCTAGGTCAGGGAGTCTGTGGATGATGAATTGGAGCCTGGCGGCTTGAGACCTGCAGTGGCTTCTGATGCAGCACAAATTCCTAAGTAATATACTTTTGGAAATTTAAAAAAATCAAAAACAATACATAGGAATTGAAAGAGTCAATAAGTTTTCACACCTAATTCATTATTAGATGGATTATATTCAGTACATTTTACTTCTTTTTGTAGTTTTGCTATGAGCAGATTTTAGAGCTACAAACTTATTGAAGACATCATGTTAATTATTTTTGTAAGGAAAATATCTAGTTGTTATCTAAACATTAACTACTTTAGGGACAAATCATGGCCACAATATACACGAAACTGCCAAAGAAACATGGATATAATTCCTTTCTCTAAACTAAAACTGAACCACCTTCTGCCCTAGGCATATAACCAGGTTTGGAGAAATTAAAGATATGTATTTATATGTTATTAAAATTGTTTTAGATGCATTTACTTCAAGTACTTACAACTTAAACCAACAATAAATTAAATTATTTAAAATTCACAAAATGTTATCTTAATTTGTCAAAAACACCAAAGATTTAAAAAAATTTTTTCCTTTTATTTTTTTAGATTTTATTTATTTATTTTTTTAGAGAGGGAAGGGAGGGAGAGAGAGAGAGAGAGAGAGAGAGAAACATCAATGTGCGGTTGCTGGGGGACATGGCCTGCAACCCAGGCATGTGCCCTGACTGGGAATCGAACCTGCGATGCCTGGTTCGCAGCCCGCGCTCAATCCACTGAGCTACACCAGCCAGGGCAGATTTAAAAATTTTATAGAAAATTTAAAGATAGAGAAAATTCTCAGACAGTATTGCTAAAGAAATTAGATAAGAAAATATTACATATAATAAATTCTTATTTCATGGCAGGTAATTATCTACTATTTTTTTCCTCAAGGAAAGTGATTCTGAGTTTTATTTACAAAAATATTATGCACAGTGAAAAGACATAGAAGACTTTTTTTGTGGCTACGTTATGCCATTTTTTTAAAACTTATATTTGTTATACTATTATCATTGTCCCGATTTTTCCCCCTTTGTTTCCTTCATCCAGCACCTTCCACTCCCTCAGGCAAGCCCCATGCCATTGTTCATGTCCATGGGTCATGTGTATAAGTTCTTTGGCTACTCCATTTCTTATATTGTCCTTTACATCCTCATGGCTATTCTGTACCTACCTACTTGTACTTCTTAATCCCCTCACTCTTCACTCATTCTCCCACACTCCCCTTCCATCTCACAACCATCAAAATGCTTGCCATATCCATGCTTCTGTCTCTGTTCTGCTTGTTTACTTAGCTTGTTTTTTAGATTCAATTGTTGATAGGTACGTGTTTATTACCATTTTATTGTTCACAGTTTTCGTGTTCTTTTTCTTAAATAAGTGCCTTTAACATTTCATATAATAATGGTTTGGTAATGATGAACATCTTTAGCTTTTTCTTGTCTAGGAAGGTATTTATCTGCCTTTTGATTCTAAAAGATAGCTTTGCTGGGTAGAGCAATCTTGGCTGTAGGTCCTTGCTTTTCATGACTTTGAATATGTCTTGCTAATGCCTTCTAGCCTGTAAAGTTTCTTTTGATAAATATATTGACAGTCTTATGGGAAATCCTGTAGGTAACTAACTTCTTTTCTCTTGCTGCTTTTAAAATTATCTTTACCTTTAACCTTTGGCATTTTAACTATGATGTGTCTTGGAGTGGGCCGCATCCATCTTGTTTGAGACTCTCTGTGCTTCCTGGACTTGCATGTCTATCCCTTCACCAAATTAGGTAATTATCTTTTTAATTAGGAATAATGAGAAGGGTGAAAAAACTCTTTTTTACTACTATATGGAAAAACAAGTAGTAAGTTAATGGGATAGACTAATAGAATAGTAGAAATATTGTTTTCAATTGTAGATAAAACCAAGAAAGATTAGATTATCCTTAGAGATAGAATGCTATAAAATATTAACCCAAAATACAGGTAAAAATGATAAAGACACAAAATATGCCAAAGTTATGAGTAAATGATTTTTATTATATATACTAGTGAAGTTTGACTAGATGGAAATTTTATTTCTGGTAGAAGTATTTTTAGGAATATAAAAATTTAGTTTTAAATATGAGAGAAAGGAGATAACTAGTACTTTCTCACTGGATTTAAGATAAAAGATTCGAACAATGATAAAACTCAATAGTCAAATACATAATTTTTGTATTTTGTAAAGACAAATTTAGCATAGTCAGTAGTTTTCTATGACTCATTTACTTGACTTTATAGTTCTATCAAGACTCCAATCGACTTTGTCCTGCAGAACACATTTTTATTTGTTCTTTAGAAATTCAAAGAATATATAGCTAATTATGAAGCATATTCCAAGTAGGAGAAAGTGGAGTTTTTTTCTTTTTTAAATTCAAGCAAGTAAGAAAATGCCTTTAAAAACTAAAAATAAACAATTTCCTTTTACTATCTCCACATAATCTTCTCATTCCCTAAAGACTGAATATGAAACTGAGATCCTAATTAGTCAAATATGATTAGGGCATTAAAGAGCAAAAAAGATGAAAATTTCCCTGGCGGAAACGGGAAACAGTAAATTCTGCTACTAAGAGAGTAAAAGCATAGGAAAGCATTCTATTCATGTTAGAATAATTATAATACATATCTGTCCCAAATGAACTCATAATGTTTATTATTAGAATTCAGATACAAGTATAATGACTTGGTGTTTTTTTTAAAGTCCTTCTGTCACATGTTGCTAAAATTACACTTTGGTACAAGAACATCTGCTATGAAATCCCTGATATTGTCTTACCTTTTGCTACTCTAAGTTAATGATCAGCATTAGCATTCAAAGGTTAACTTAGGTATATTTCCATGACTGATTTTTTTCTCCTAATTGTTATATAACTAAAATGTAGCTTTAACAAAGTAATAGTCAATTAAATTATATTATAGTATTGTGAAGAATTTTGGGGTGCTTACTGAAAAGAATATATTTTGGTTTTGATAAATAATGCATGTTACTCATAATCTTTCTTCTTCTCTCCTATTCAGAGTTTGAAAATTAGCATGTGATGTCACTTAACATGTTTTCTGGCCACACCATTCCCATCATCTTAAATTGCATTACCCTTTAGACTGCCAGTAACATCTAAGTTTGTAACTCTGACCTGTGACCCATATGATTCTAAGGCATACACATGACTTCATTGTTTCTCTTCAAAAAATATGCATAAGTGAGTTAAAAGGTTTAGGTGCTGCAGAATTGTTCAGGAATTAATTTTAAATGATAGCATACCACTCTTTCAAAAAAATATTTCCCCTTGGATTCCTTATGCATTATTTAAGGTAGTACTCCTTCTTCTTTTCCTTTCTCCCTTTGTTTTCTGGCCAGATTTTATTTCTGTCTTGTCCATTTCTGTATCAGTCAACATAATCCAAGCTGCAAAATTTGCTTTTATATTTGCACTTATTCTTTATGGTCTTTTGTCTTTTCAGCATATTATGCTCACCCATTTATTAAGCATTAGACTTAATTAAGGAGAATAAACATTATCTGGGAAAAACATTAAAAGTGAGCTTTTCTTTTTTGTTAACAAATAGTAATTATTTAAACTAGCAGAGGCTTTTAAAATTATGAGAAAGTGCATAGCGTACTCATCAAGTTTAACACTAATATATTCTGAAGTTTAGTCACAAACTACCGACCTGGTGGCATACAATGACAATGGTAGAATGAGTGACAAGACTTCAGTAAAACAGTAGTTATGCAAAACTAGGCAAACAACATTTGACCCCACATTTGATGTGTGTATGTGTGTACTGTTGTGTAATATATGTGCATGTACACACATGCAAACACACAGGTGTTTATATCATATTTTCTCTATATATCTCAACTTAGAAGAAGAAAAAAACAGAATGCCAAACTGAATTTATGAGACATTCTCTTGCAGTATTAAATAAAATTTAATTATTAAGAAGGCAAAAGTATACTTCATCCTTCATCTTATACTTCAAATCATCTTAGTGATATGATTGCTTATATACAAGCAAGGCTGTATTAGTGAGACAAGACCTATCTACATTACCAATCTGATGAAAATACATATGGTAAAACATAACAAAGTTCATATATATGGCATTCTTTCTCCCCTGTTATATATCCACTGATAAGTTTTCTAAATAAATATAAACAGGAAGAAAGGACAAACAGAAAGCCTGTCAATAAAGTTAATATTTAAATAGTGTTACAGTATTAGTTACTGCTACACACAGCAGTATTAGTTAATACTAGGCCCAATAGCACAAACTACTCTTCCTCCCTCCATCCATGATATGTCCTTTCCACATACATTTGAAACTCCTATGCCCAAACAATATGTTCTGTAATTTTTTAATAGTTTATTTATTTATTTTTAGAGAAAAGGGAAGGGAAGGAAAGAGAGGGAGAGAAACATCAATGTGTGGTTGCCTCTTGTGAGCCCCCTACTGGGGACCTGGCCTGCAACCCAGGCATGTGCCCTGACTGGGAATTGAACCCCGACCCTTTGGTTCATGGGACCACGCTCAATTCACTGAGCCATGCTAGCCAGGGCTTGTTCTGTAATTTTTTAATGAGTTTTTGTGACACTACTGCCATTATTATACAGCATACTACATACTGCTTGAAACATACGTTTACAAACTATACCCACTGGTTGACTTTGATCTCAATCTCTTTTACACAGTCACATATAATGGTTTTAGAACTTTGGTTTTCATACCTCAGAGATATTAGGCAGGAGATAAATAACACTCCCAGCCTTTTTGAGAGCAAATTTTAGATCTGGTTCATACCACTGTTGTATTCAGCTGGTTAGAACTTAATCATATGGCCATACCTCGCTGCAAAGAAAGTGGTAATATAGTCTTAAGCAAGGGGCCTTAAACCTACCTCAAATGCTCTTATAAAGAAAGAAAGGATGAGCAGTTAGAGAAAACTAACAGTCTACCATACCTTATTCACTCTTTCCTTTGTGTAAACAAAACCAATTATACAGAACTTCAATTAAAGCACGGATCCTATCATTTTGTAACAATACGTTTCCATAATGCAGGAATCACATATGTATTTCTGAGTATGTGCCTAGCTAGCTCAGTGCCTAGCCAAACAAAACAAAAACAAACAAAAGCAAAACTCATAAAACAAAATGAAATAAAAAAATTTAAGTGGGTGATTAGTAAATGTTGGTTGAATGGATGACTTTTCCAAATTTGAAACATTTAAGTCGTCACCAATCATATTTACCCCCAACATATGGAAGATGAGCAAATAGATGAGCGTTGGAAAGCAGGAAACTTAACTTTTAATTTGGCATAGAAAAAAAGATTATACAATTCTTTCAAATTCTTAAGTCAGTAAGAAACAGCCATCAAAAGCAATAACTTATGCAGCAAAAAAATACACAGTTCCAAAGGATATGGTGTTTTCATTAATGTTCTAGAAATAGCTGAACTGTGAACCATTTCTATCCAAAGACAACATTAAAGGTTTTGTAGAAAAAAAACATTCTTGATGTACATAGTTTTATCTGTCATATCTAAGTATTATCATATGTTTTTCTTTTCTTTACAATTATAGCTCAGTTGGCTTATGTTCTGGTTTCCAGTGTTCTGCATTGAGCTATTTTCATTCCAGCACAGTTATTTTCAGTCTCAACTGAAAATGAGTACAGTGGACACCTGATGATGCTGACTCCATCCAGCCTTCTTTGTATTCTAAGACTGAGCACACATTATTTTTAGTTTGACACTTCTCTGTATTGATCCTAAGAATTCAGTGCAAGGCTCACCTTTTCTGTCTAGCCTCAGGAGTCTGCCAGGAGACACAGCCATTAAAATGTAGGTTTGATGGGAGGACAAAGTCGGAAGCATTTGTGCATTGTTTACCAAGGAGTCATTGCACTCAGATTTCAACCTGGAAGAAGACACTAGAATATTTCAGAATATGAAAGTGTTTCTCAGGAATAGAAGTCTTATTTCTTTTTGTGTTTATTCCATATCTATTGTGAGGGCTGTTATATATGATCTTGAGTAATTGACGCATCACAAGGTTAATAGTTTCTCTTGGCAACAACTTTCTCCCTGGCTGTTTGCCACCTCCTGTCTCTCTCTTCTCAGAGGCTTTTCAGAGCACAGGGTTACCTTGGAAGGCAACTCGTATTTCAGGATTTATTGAGGACCACAGGAAGTCGCCCTGAACAGGTTTATGCAGAGGGTCCAAATACAAAGACTGAATACAGTTCCAAATATTCTTTGGTCACCAATTAGAAATACATCTTTAAAAGCCAAGAACTGGAATTAAGACATCCCTTTCTTTTTAGGAATTCAGACATATTTATAGAATCTTGTATTTATTTTTTTAGTTTTTTTCATATAAAGTAAATTTATTGATGACAAAAATACTTCTGGAATTGGATGCTTTCTCCAAATGAAATACATGTACCCACTGGAAATTGGCTTTTATCAGGCTGCTTGTTTGTAAAAAAGGAAGTTTCTCCAAGGCAGAAGAGACCTATCACTGGCAGTTTCTTTCTCAACTTGTCACACTGTTTTAATTTGCTATTTAATGTCATTTATATGCCAGCTACAGACTATGATGGAAACCCCCTCATTCCCCCTATCAAAGCTCTCAGTCTCAGATCCACTCTGAGCTCCAGTGCTGGGGCTGCAGCTTGAAAGGCACCAGGGACAAATGGGGAGGAACTAAATAGTCTGGCATTGAGGTGTGAGCTGGGCTGGGGGAGAGCAGCTTCCGAGCACCTAAGTGCTGACAGAGGCCATTGTTCTTTTGCTGAGTCCTCCCCCACACAGAGCCAGCAGGTGGGTGCCACATCCAAGTCTCCATCAACCATTTTTAACATTTTTTTAACTGAAGGAATAAAAATCTTTTACCTTCGTATTCTACTGGCAAAATGCTGACAGTTTCACAAATTCCAATGTTATATGAAACATTTTATCATTCTTTGTCCCTATTTATTGTCTTAATACTCCCTATATTAAAGCTACTTTCCAGAAATTTTCTTGAAGTAAATGGTAGAGAAAATAATGAGGAATTGTAATCTGTTTAACATTATTTTAACAAGTATCTATAATCAAAGTATGATAATAATTAAAGGATGTTACTGTCCTCATGAACTTCAGTTGTTTGCTCAATGTAATTTTTTCATGAGACTATTCTAACTAACTCACCAGGCATGTCACCACTTGTTTGATTTTACTTCTGTGCACTAACTACTGTCTAACATGCTGTACATTTTATTTGTTATCTTTTTTGTCCCCTTTCTTTCCCCAATAGAATAGAAGCTCCCTCAATATAGGGACATTTAGTATGTTTTGATAACTATTAAACTTCTAGCAGCAGTCTGCCATATAGCAGACTCTCACCAAATATTTGTTTACCAATAATTTGACACATTGAATGAATATACATGTAATATTTATTTAAAATGCCATGTTATCTGTGAGATTTCCCAAATTATTGTCAAAATATTTTGGTATGTCAAAGTTTATGTAACTTTATTTTGCCTATTAAAAGATGTGAAGATGACAAAAATGGCAAAAAAATTGTAATTATTTTCTTTCCAATACAAAATATAGTGGAGTATTTTTTAATCATTTTTATATTTCAGCAACTTACACTTTTTATATATGTCATTGCATAAACCAAATAGGGACTTTTGCACTAAATTCCTAAGCACATGTTATTTCATGTAACTATACCTCTGTGTCTTCTAATTATGGAAACTATTAAGAAAGTAGCATGATATCCAAATTCTAATTTTATAAATTGATTAGGAAATAATTCTTTTAAAAGCCCTTTTATGAATAATAGGGAAAACTTGAAAACCAGAAGTTTGGACTAAATGAGTATTTTTTGTTAACTTTTTTTTTTTAACAGTTGAGAGTCTACTTTTTCAGTAAGCAATGAAACCTATTTGTTTTAATTTTATGGTGTAAAAATGAACCTTTTCTGCTAATGCCTATACACTCTTAGTAGGATGCAGGTGATAATAGATTATTGGTTTTACAAATATTGTTACTGCTACCGTTAATGAAAATTTTATAGTTTCTTTGTTATCATTACAAATGAATATCAGTCATCATTGTACATTTATATATTCAAAGATAGTTTACATAAATTTTAGGCTAAAATTCTGATATGTATGTTTTGACAGGTTACTGCCTATTGTCCACAGAAGACTATTATAAATGTGTTTATATTTTTAAAGACATGATATATTAATTTTGTATTGAATGTGATATTGTTTGAGGGTAATTTAATTATTTCTGGGAGAAAATGGAAGTTTAAAGTATCTGCTATCTATTTCAAATTATTGGTGATATAGAAAATGTTTTGGTGATATAGAAAGTAATCACTATGCTTAAGAAAGTATTTTTATGTAAATTAATAAAAGCCATTTCTTAATTTAATTGCTACATTTTTTGAATTGGAGTTTATATTCAGTATTATTTTATATTAGTTCCAGGTGTACAGCATAGTGGTTAGACAATCATAAAGCCCATTTTTAAATTCAGTTGTAGAGAGTTCTCCATAGTCAGTGAAATGTACCTGCTGATGAGAGTTACATCAGCAAGTGTACATTGCACGTTGCAAATGAGAGTTTAATAGGAGAGATTTTGGCCCCACAGTATCTGTATAATCCATTGTCCTCCCCCTAGTGCCAACATGAGGTGCTGCACAAAGTAGATGCCCAATTTGTACATGCTGAGCAGAGGAATGTGTGTACAAATCTTTTCTCAGCAAGTCAAAGGCCAGGGGCTCTGACTCAGGCTGGAGTAAGGGAGGGATATAGTAAGGGTGTGGGTAAAACTTGTTTGTAGTTTCAGGGAGAGAGCCAAAATGAACCAGATTTGGTGTCCCAATCCAGGAAATTTGGAAATAAAGGGACAGCTGAAAAGATTTTAAAATATTGGAGTTAACTGAGGTCAACAATCAACACCCCAGTAAAATCTCTATCATAGAAACCAGTCCAGATGAACTTGAATCTGGATTGGTTTCGACCTACTCATATGGGCTTCCAGAAATCTGTGTATTCTGTTTTGGAAGGAGTGATATCTTTTGGCCAATGATATAAAATAAATTAATATAAGCCTCTTGTTATATTTGTATATTCTGCTGCTATATTTTACTTTTTGCTTTAGAATTTATATTATAAACTTTTTAGTATCTTCTTGTTCTGTTTAATTGTCTATGGCTACTGAGAAAAGGCTAGAAGTAGACAATACATAAATAATGCATTTTTATTAAACAGAGCCCAAATGACTTTAATCCACACAGCAGAGGAGAGATTTTCCACCGTCCAATAGAGAAAGTGATGGAAGAACGATCTTCACACAGCAGGTTTGATAGGATAAGCTTACTGAATTTAAGAAGTCCACTGTTTAGTAACTACTTACATTTCAATTTGCTATTTTTTTATTTTAAAGCCATTATTTATATTAATTTAACTTGTTAATTTAATTCAAAATATGCACCTGATTTTTATTGGCCTTGCAGTTTTATTGTATTAAATTGTAGCATTTTAATTATTTTAGGTTTATAAGAAGTATAAGCATAAGGAGTATTTAACACAGATTTATCTTTGAATATATTTATACAATATAGAAATGATTCAAGCCTATCTTGGGTTGTTGAAACACTTAAATAGAGCCCCTTGTAAAGCCTTTATGTAGAGTCCTGGGCATTTCTCAGGTTTCAGTTCAAGAAGTGAAATCATGACATGTCGCTTTGCTCAGCTATTAAGGAGAGAGAGCTGGTTTGGACTTTTTATATCATCATAAATTCTTGTTCATGGCCTTTATTTGATAAATGGGTGGAAATTATTATTTCCTATTAGAGTCTTTAAGGTTACATTAACTAAAGATGGAAAAACGAACTTATGTTAGTAATTTGTCGAACCAAATACTTTGTTTTACTTTCTTTTTTATTTATTTTTAATACATTTTATTGATTATGCTATTACAGTTGTCCCATCCCCCCCCCTTTATTCCCCTCTGCTCTGCATCCCCCTCCTACCCACATTGCCCCGCCATAATTCATGTCCATGGGTCGTGTATATATAAGTTCTTTGGCTTCTCCATTTCCTATACTATTCTTAACCTCCCCCTATCATTTTGTACCTACCATTTATGCTTCTTATTCCCTGTACCTTTTCCCCCAAATCCCCCATCTCCCTCTTCACTGATAACCCTCCCTGTGATCTCCATTTCTGTGATTCTCTTCCTGTTCTAGTTGTTTGTTTAGTTTGTTTTTGTTTTAGGTACAGTTGTTGATAGTTGTGAGTTTGTTATCATTCTACTGTTCATATTTTTTATCTTCTTCAGTTTCTTAGATTAGCCCTTTAACATTTCATATAATAAGTATTGAACTCCTTTAACATGACCTTATCTGGAAAGCACTTTATCTGCCCTTCCATTCTAAATGATAGTTTTGCTGGATCAAGTAAACTTGGATGTAAGTCTTTGCCTTTCATGAATTCAAATACTTCCTTCTAGCCCCTTCTTACCTACAAGGTGTCTTTTGAGAAATCAGTTGATAGGCTTATGAGACCTCCTTTTCAGGTAAATGTCTCCTTTTCTCTTGCTACTTTTAAGATTCTGTACTTATCTTTGATCTTGGGTAAGTTAATTATGATGTGCCTTGGTGTGTTCCTCCTTGGGTCCAAATTCTTTGAGACTCTCTGAACTTCCTGGACTTCCTAGTAGTCTATTTCCTTTGCCAGACTGAGGAAATTCTCCCTCATTAATTTTTCAAATAAGTTTTCAATGTCTTGCTCTTCCTCTTCTCCTTCTGGTACACCTATGATTTGGATCTTAGAATGTTTAAAGTTGTCCTGGAGGCTCCTAAGCCTCTCCTTTTTTTTTTTTTTTTTGCATTCATGTTTCTTCATTCTGTTCTGGTTGAATGTTTATTTCTTCCTTCTGTTCCAAATTATTGATTTGAGTCCCAGTTTCCTTCCCATCACTATTGGTTCCCTGTACATTTTTTTATTTCATTTTTCATAGCCTTCACTTTTTCTTCTATTTTACAACCATCCTCATCCATTTCTGTAAAGAGCGTAATAACCAGTGTTTTGAACTGTACATCTAATAGGTTGGCTATCTCTTCATCACTTAGTTGTATTTTTTTCTGGAGCTTTGATCTGTTCTTTCATTTGGGCCATTTTTTTTTGTTTTGTTTTGTTTTGGTGCACCTGTTACATAGTAAGGGGCAGAGCCTTAGGTGTTCACCCAGGTGGGGCAACCAATGTTGTTGCACTGTGGCACTGTATGTGGGAGAGGCATCTGAGAAGGAACACTGCTGCTTGCTTGGCTCTTGGCCAGCTTTCTGTCACTTACCTCATTACCCACAAGCAAATTTGGCCCTTCTGGTGGTGATTCCTGGGTGGGTGGGTTTGTGTACATTCTAGGGCCCTGTAGGTTTCTCCAACAAACTCTCCTGTGAGGCTGGGAATCTCTCCCACCATTTCAACCCCTACAGGTTTTTCCAGTCAGAGGTTTTAAGGTTTTATTTCCCTGAGCTGGAACCCTGGGTTGCGCAGTCTGTCTCTTTCCCCAATTGTTCCTCCCAGTTTATCCACATGCAAATGTGAGACCACCAGGTCTGCCAGCTTCTGCCTTGCAGTGAGTCCTCTCCACCCAGGCTGCCCATCTCCACCCCTCCTACTGGTCTTGGTGAATGTTTCTTCTTTAACTCCTTGGTTGTCAGACTTCCATACACTTCAATTTTCTGTCAGCTCTGGTTGTTTTTTGTTTTCAGATGTTTTGTTGTCCTTCTTTTGGTTGTGCAAGGAGTCAAAGTGTTATCTACCTATGCCTTCATCTTGGTCTGAAGTTCTGTTTCACTTTACCTGGTTTCATAGATATATGATGTTGCACTAGCTACTAATTGAAATATAAAGTTACATAAGACACAATCAGAGATCAAAAGTGACATACTTCTGCTCTTGGCCAGTGTGGCTCAGGTAGTTGGAACATTGTCTTGTAGACTGAACATTCATGGGTTCAATTTCCAGTCAGGGCCCATACCCAGGTGTGGTTCAATCCCCATTAAGGGCACCTATGAGAAAACAACCAATGGATGTTTGGATGTTTCTCTCACATTGATGTCTCTCTCTCTCTCTCTCTCTCTCTCTCTCTCTCTCTCTCTCTCTCTCTCTCTCCTTCCCTCCCTCCCTCCCTCCCACTCCCTCCCTGTCTCTAAAAGCAATGAAAAAATGTCCTGAGGTGAGATTTTTAAAAATTATATTCTCCCTGTTTATAGGGGTACATTTATGATGATGATTTAGATCACAATGATAATTTATATCACTTGAGAGGATCTTACCAAGCACCAGTAGTATGGAATATGGTGTGTAGTTGGCACTTGTATATTTTACATAATTTAATCCTCTCAGTAGCTCTATAAGTGAGGTATAGACATTAATCATGTTTTAGAGTTAAGTAAACTGAGTCTTCAAGAGCTTAGATAATTGAGGTAAGTTCACACAGTTCTTGCAAAATGGAACTTCATGGGATTCAATCTAATCTCTATGGGATATACTTTTCCTCAAATATTATATATTTGTTTTTAAGATACACTATTAAATAATATATCCCTAAAAGATAATTCTGACTTTGGAATTCTTCATTTTGTTTATCAATAAATAAGTAAAGACCTGGCCAATGTGTCTTGATTGGTTGGGCATTGTCCTGTAAACTGAAGGGTCTTAGGCTCAATTTTTGGCCAGGGTCCATGCCTATATTGCAGGTTGGGTCCCAGTTGAGGTGTGTATGACAGACAACTGATTGATGTTTCTCTCCCTCTTTTTCTCCCTGCCTCCCCCCTTTCTAAAAATCAGTAAGCATGTACACAGGTGAGAGTGAATGAATGAATGAATGAATGAATTTTTGTTCTTATTTCTTTTACTTATTCAATAATAGAAAATGTATGAAACCTATATACCATTTACCATTCCCTGGATAATTCAGATTTTAAGTTTGTATGCATTAGCTGTCTTCCATATTCATCTGAAGGCACCCACATATCTTCTATCCAATATATCAAATACCAAAAACTGGCTATACCAATATAATTTTTTAAGAAGTTACACTCTTATAAGAATAAAACATTAATCTTCTTCAAATTCAGACCCATTAATAGTTTCTAGATCCATTATTTTAATGTTATGAGTAATTTTGTCCTTGTATTTATTAACTTGTCCTTTGTGCCATTTTATGTAAAAATGTTATCCACTTCCACACTGTCTTCCTTAGGAGAGTGATTCTCTGCTCTTTGAAATTGTTCTATCAGAAGTGTCATAAGCACTCTTCTTGCTCCTGAATTATTTGTGCTACAAGTAGTTAGTTCATAGGCATAAAGTGGATTGTTTTTGTAGTAGAATTATTTGTGCTACAAGTAGTTAGTTCATAGGCATAAAGTGGATTGTTTTTGCAAAGTGGATTGTTTCAGACTTATAAGTCTGAAGTCTTATAAGAGTGTACAGACTTCCCCATGCTTATATAGCATTCAGTCATAAGAATACAGTCTGTCTAGAAAAAAAAAAACTGTCATTGTTAATATATTGAAAAGGTTTGTGTGACATCAATGTAATCTGGCAGGGAAGGAGAGTGGACTGGAATGTACATGAATGAATAATGATGACTTCACTCTACTAGTCAGTGGGGGGCAGTAACACCATTGAGTAAGCCTATGTACGATGTGGCTGTTGCATTCAAAATGACTGAATGAGCAAAGCAACGAATCTGCATCAGATTTTGTGTTAAGCTTGAACATTCCCTTGCAAAATTTATTCAGATGATTCAGAAGGCTTTCAGGAACGACGTAATGAGTGCAGTGCCAATAAAAGAGTGGCACAGACACTTCAAAAATGGTAGAGAATCTGTTGAAAGTGACCCACATTCTGGAAGGCCTGCAACAAGCAGAACACCTGAGAATGTTGTGTGGAAGGGCTGAAATCAACAAAGACTTCTGGCTTTTCCCAAAACTAAAATCACCCTTGAAAGGGAAAAGATTTCAAACCATCAACGAGATTCAGGAAAATGCTATGGGGCAGCTTATGGCAATTCCGATAAAGGATTTATCAGTATTTTGAACTGTGGAGGAGACACTGGGAGAATTGTGTAAGGTCCCAAAGTGCCTACTTTGAAGGGGACTGAGGTGTCATTGTCCTATGTACAATGTTTCTTGTATCTTGTATCTTCTTTAATAAATGTCTCTATTTTCTTCATATTACACAGCTGGATTCATTCTGGACAGTCTTTGTATATATTTAAAACAAATATTTTGTACTATGTTAAAGTAAGATTTATTATCATGGCATATCGCTTTTACTTTTTTTTTCAAATACTGTTATAGGGATGTTTGACAGTATGAAAAATGAAAGTTAATAAGGTAAAGTTTCATAGCCCTAATTTCTCTTCTTTTGTTTTCCCGAACTGTCCAAAATACCTAGGTGTTTTTAATTAATGGATTTGAGCTCATTTCCATCAAGTGGCACTTACTGAGTGACCTTGTAAAATAGTTAATTTTTGTGAGCCTTAGTCAACATTTCTTAGAAATATATATAGGCACAATAGTAGTATGTAACTGTCACACTTGTTGGAAGAAGTATATCAGATGTCAGTATGTTAATTTACTTAGCACAGTACCAGTTGAAGGCAATTTTTTTCCCTTTGTCTCTTTTTTTAAAAAATATTTTATTTATTTATTTTTAGAG
Organism: Tonatia bakeri; assembly: GCA_004024845.1. NCBI lineage: Eukaryota > Metazoa > Chordata > Mammalia > Chiroptera > Phyllostomidae > Tonatia > Tonatia bakeri. The sequence goes on along the minus strand of PVIA01001305.1, from coordinate 88,937 downwards.
AGGGAAGGAAGGGAGAAAGAGAGAGTGGGAGAGAGAGATAGAGAGAGAAGCATTAATGTGCAGTTGCTGGGGGCTGTGGCCTGCAACCCAGGCATGTGCCCTGACTGGGAATTGAACCTGCAATGCTTTGGTTCGCAGCCCGCGCTCAATCCACTGAGCTATGCCAGCCAGGGCAAATTTTTCCCCTTTGTCTCTTAATCTTAGATGTCTCTGAAAAGAGAATTTCTTAACACCATCTAGAAATTCATTCCCTGTTCATTTTTCTTTGGCAAGTGAGATACACATACATACTGTTTGAACGTTTTTCATGATAGTTGCAATGTTTTCTGTACTTCTCTCTATCATATGTCAGCATGTCCTTGGTAAGCTATAGTTTATAACTTGATAGGTGATATTCGATTAGAGATATGTGTAAAGATTTAAGGTTTAGAAATTTCAGGCTGATTATTTTGTTTTGGGAGCTTAGATTACTTACAAAAAAAAATGTGATTTTCTCAGTGCCTTGTTGCATCATCTCCAGATAAAGCCACCATAACATGGTGAATAAGGGCCCTTATATTTTTAACTTTTGAAATTTATTCTGAGAAATTTTCTGCAATTCTATCATATCTAGTAATCCAAAGATAGAAAATATCTAATCACCGTAGACTTCAAAATGCAGAAGTTTTTGGAAGGCAAACAATTTTTAAACTCTTTCAAAAAGTAAATGACTTCACAGAAAAGAAAAATGTGATAAATTAACACAGGCAGATAATATATTGTGTTCTTTAGGGTACAAATAATAAGTCTAATATGTGCTATAATGAGTTGAGATTAGGAAAAATAATCAGAAATGGAAGGGACATGTAGTAACTACCTGTTTGATCTTCCTGCTGTTAAGTCACCATTTAAATAAAATGAATGTTAGTTTATGTTTTAAGATTAATGTTGCTTTTACCTGTCTTTGGCTGAGTGAGAAGAAAGGAAATTTCTTTTAACTTTGGTGGAAACAGATAGATTTTTCTTTGGCTATTTGGTTTTAGGAAACATGCTATTCTATGCTATTCAAATTAATGATGCTGAGTTCAGATTCCCTGTTATTAAAATTCTTTTATATGCAAATTCCCCAAATCTTTATATGCTGAATGGTTAGCTATACAGAACGTTTTTCTAAAGATATCTAGTTTCACATAATGGTGGAGGTAAGTGATTTTATGTCTTCAAAAGTATGGCTCTGCTTAGAAAGCCTGAGCAGACCAATAACAGCAGAAGAAATTGAAGCAGTGATCAAAAAACTCCCGACACACAAAAGCTCTGGACCAGATGGTTTCACAGAAGAATTCTACAAAGTATCTAAGGAAGAGCTAACCCTTGTCTGTCACAGACTATTCCAAAAAATCCAAAATGAAGGAAGACTCCCAAACTCTTTTTTATGAAGCGAGCATCATCCTAATCCCAAAACCAAATAAAGACACAACAAAGAAAGAAAACTTCAGGCCAATATCGCTAATGAACATAGATGCTAAAATCCTCAACAAAATATTGGCAAACCACATCCAACAATACATTAAAAAGATCATACACCATCACCAAGTGGGATTCATTCCAGAGATGCAAAGATGGTTCAATATTTGCAAATCAGTAATTGTAATACATCACATGAACAAAAGCAAAGACAAAAATCACATGATCATATCAATAGATGCAGAAAAAGCACTTGATAAACTACACCATCCATTTATGATAAAAACCCTCGGCAAAGTGGGAATAGAGGGAGCATTCCTCAACCTAATAAAGGCCATATATGAGAGACCTACAACCAACATCATACTCAATAGGCAAAAGCTAAAATCTTTTCCACCAAGATCAGGAAAAAGACAAGGTTGTCCACTTTTGCCACTTCATCATAGTAAGTTTTAGTCACAGTGATCAGACAAGAAGAGAAAATAAAAGGCATCCAAATCAGAAAGGAAAAAACAAAAGAGTCATTGTTGACTGATGACATGATAGTGTACATAGAAAATCCTATAGACTCAGCCAAAAAACTGCTTGACCTAATGAATGAGTTTGGCAATACAGTGGGATACAAAGTCAATATCCAGAAACCAAGGCATTTTTATATACCAACAATGAAACAGCAGAAGCAGAAATAAAAAAATTCCATTTAATATAGCAAAAAGAAAAATAAAATACCTAGGAATAAACTTAACCAAGGAGGTAAAAGACCTGTATTCAGAAAACTACATAACTCTGAAGAAAGAAATCGAGGAAGACACAAACAAATGGAAACATATTCCATGTTCATGGATCAGAAGAATTAACATCACCAAAATGTCCATACTACCCAAAGCAATTTACAGATTCAATGCAATACCTATTAAAGTACCAATGGCACATTTCACAGACATAGAACAAACACTTCAAATATGGAACCATAAACAACCCCGGATAGCTGTTGCAATTTTGAGAAAGAAGAGCAAAATAGGAGGGATCACAATACCTGATACCAAACTGTATTACAAGGCCACTGTAATCAAGACAGCCTGGTATTGGTATGAAAACAGGCACATGGACCAATGGAACAGAACAGAGAGCCCAGAAATAAACCCAAGTCTCTATAGTCAATTAATATTTGACAAAGGGGGCAGCAACATAAAATGGAGTAAAAACAGTCTCTTCAACAAATGGTGTTGGGAGAACTAGACAGCCACAGGCAAAAAAAAAAAAAAAAAAATGAAACTCAAGCACCAACTTACACCATATACAAAAATAAATTCCAGGTGGATAAAAGGTATAAATATAAGCCATGACACCATTAAAGTCCAAGAGGAGAACATAGGCAGGAAAATCTCACATATTTCACACAGCAATATTTTCACTGACATGTCCCCTAGAGCAAGGGACATAGAGGAAAGGATAAACAAATGGGATCTCATCAAAATAAAAAGCTTCTGCACGGCTAAAGAAAACAGTATTAAAATAAAAAGAGAACCAACTGTATGGGAAGACATATTTGCCAATGATACTTCAGACAAGGGTTTAATCTCCAAAATATATAAAGAACTTAGATGACTCCACTCTAAGAAGACAAACAACCCAATTAAAAATGGGTAAAGGACTTGAACAGACACTTCTCCAAGGAAAACATACAGAGGATCCAGAGACACATGAAAAGATACTCAGTATTGCTAGCTATCAGAGAGATGCAAATTAAAACCACAATGAGATACCACTTCACACCAGTCAGAATGGCCATCATAAACAGAGCAGCAAACAAGTGTTGGAGAGGTTGTGAAGAAAAGAGAACCCTAGTGCACTGTTGGTGGGATTGCAGACTGGTACAACCACTATGGAAAACAGTATGGAATTTTCTCAGAAAACTAAAAATGGAACTGCCCCTTGACCCAGCAATTCCACTGCTAGGATTATATCCTAAGAATCCTGAAACACCAATCCAAAAGAACCTGTGCACCCCAATGTTCATAGCAGCACAGTTTACAATAGCCAAGTGTTGGAAGCAACCTAGATGCCCATCAGTAAATGAATGATCAAAAAACGGTGGTACATTTACACAATGGAATTCTATGCAGCAGAAAGAAAGATCTCCTACCCTTTGCGATGGCATGGATGGAACTTGAAAGCATTATGCTAAGTGAAATAAGCCAGGCAGTGAAAGACAAATACCATATGATCTCACCTTTAACAGGAACCTAAACAACAAAACAAACAAACAAGCAAAATATAACCAAAGACACTGAAATAGAGAACGGGCAGACAGTGACCAGAGGGGAGAAGGGAGAGAATTTCAGGAGAAAAGGGGAAGGATGTATAGGAACAAGTGTAAAGGACACATGGACAAAATCTAGGGGGGTTGGAAATGGGAAGGAGGTGGGGAGGGCTGAAGGTTGGGCTTGGATGGGAGTAAAAGACAGAAAATTGTACTTGAAAAAAACAAATAAAAAATTAAAGAGAAACAAAAACAAAAATATGGTTCTGTTTGTATCTTTAAAGAATTTCAATGTATTGTAAACTGTAAGATTATCCAGGTTCTTTAGTTACAGTCTTACATTTACATAGTAAAGTTGTTTGAGGCAGTTTTCAGTAACTATTCTAATATTTAATTTCAAACTCAATGTAACTAAATATAAATAGTTATTAATTTATAAATAGTCCCAGTTCTTTGACTTTTTCATTTTAAACATTAACATTGGCTTGGAGTATTGCTTAAGTAATTTTTTTAATGACATAAGCAGAAATCACATTTTTTCTTCCTGACTACAGTCACTCAGATTTTATGGTCTCCATGTAAGTAATTTGCCTTATTTTACTTGGGGTGACCTTTTACATTCACTTAGAACTTCTGACACAGTAAATCCCAGAATTTAAGCCATATATGGAGGTAAATAAATCACAAAAATTTAATAGCTAAACTTCCAAACAAAGTCAGATTAGTAGGTACAAACCCACAGTCTGATGTGGCCACATGCTGGTGTTTATTTGTTTAATGTGATCTATGTAGTTAGCTAATTTGGTCATTGTCAAACCCAGTATTCAGTGTTTCACCCAAAAGTACATTCTGTGTTGGTCAAGTTAATCATAAGATCGATTGCTTTTCCTCCTAATTTTTAAGGACATTATGTGAGACTCTATATAGAGCTTTAAGAATCAACTGGTGTGCCTCAGCTAATAGTTTCCTGATTTATATCCTCAGGGTCAAAAAGCATATTTTATGCTAAATGTTCATGGCACCCTGCTAACTTGGCTTGGAACAACTCCAAATGATTTATTCTTTTGGACTGGATACAATAGTTATATTTTAACATTAATAATAAGACTTTATTCTGTGATTTTTAACTGACCTGAATTTATATTTTAACTAGGTTTGCATTTTTAATAGGGTAGATTAACTATTACTTGTGAATTTCTACTAACATCATAAAATAGTGTGACTTAGAGCCAACTCAGTTAATTAGAAGATAAGTGTTCAGTAATTCTGAGTTTAATTAAGTTTGTGTGAGTGTGTTCTAATATCACATTCTAAATAACTTCTGTGTACTTAACAAATATGAGCCCATGGTTCAGAGAAACACCCAAGGCAAAGGCAAGAACTCTCCAAGTTCATGTCTAACATGCCACTGGACATCACAGCCATGTAATACAACAGAAAGACACACTTGTGGGCTTTCGTTGTTATTTTACTGAATTACTTATCTTGCTAAATCACTTTACTGTCTTATTTCATCCATATTTGACATGTCTTTCTAGGCTTTAGAAAGTCAACTTATCCACATTTAATCATTTTTGACTTTCTTTAAGTTAGTTTTCCTCAGTTGTTTCTGCATCATTTATTGGATTTTCATTTCTAATTTATCTACATGTTCCTAAAAATGAAGGCCTTATATCTATATACACATTTCATTCCTCATAGAATAAATAATGAAGTATTCCTTTAACTCTGAACTACAGTGAGAAAGATTGATAGCCAATATGAATATGCATTTTAAGTTATTATGAAGAAAATTGAAGTCCAGTTTGAAGTCTTCTCATTAAACATTTGCCAAAGTAGAATATCATTTAATAAAGCACAAAACATATCCAAAGATATTATTAAAACCCTTGGTAGGTATGCATACATATTTTAAGCAGATTCTCAACTTATCTGATAGATAGTTCATACTTCTTTCCCTCTTTCCACTGTATATTTAAGGTCTTTTGACCACAACTACAAAATATAGGGTAAAAATAAATCTTAGAAGATGTTATTTTTCTCCTGTATTATGATGCTTCTGAAGTTATGAATGTTAAAGTTCTCAACTTATGATTGTATTTTAAGTAGATCCTACATTTTGCCATCTTTAACAGTTCTGCTCAATTTCTTTAATATATGTTAATTAACAGCTAAATTGCAACTATTTCCATACTGAGTGACTGAGGCTAACAGTCCAATGAATGATGATTAGATATACAAATTTAGGTTATATTTTTAGTATTTCTGTTACATAGATTTCCTTAAATGATCATAATATCCTGGTAATTTGTATTTTAAGGGTTTTAATAAAGTATGAAGTATTCTATAGCTACTGCCTCTGTTTTAATTGTTATTTATCTGATATGAGCAAACTTTGAATAAACCAAGAGGGTTTATAGAAAAATAAAAATATAAAAATAAAAACTTTTTAAAAGACATATACATTTGATCATTTAAAAATGCTTTTAAGTTAGAGAAATGGTATTAAGTATGAAATAAGAACCGATTTCAATTTTTGAGGCTGTCACGTTATTACTAAACTGAGTTTAAAAACCTGTGTTTACAAAAGGGGAATTTATTGTCAGAAAACAGTATCATGGAGAGAATATCTTAGTAGACTTTTGAGATAATTTTTCCTATTGACATGACTTCCTAAGTGCTCACTATATTCAAAGTAGGCAGAAACAAAGTAAAAACATTAACTCAATATTTGACTTATGTTCACAGTGATTTTTCCTGGTAATTTTGGTAAGTTCATCTTTGTCTATCTTGGTTATCATTCTAAATTTTCTGATTGGTTTACTTTCCTTTTAAATCACCAGCCAGTCAGCTGGCCAGCAAGGCAGCCAGCCTGCCTATTACATAAGCAAACAAATAAAGACATTCTGTGGCAAACAAACTAACAAATAAAACCATATCTGGCTTTCCATTATGTCACAGGTGGCAAACACAAGACCTGCGGGCCAAATCCGGCCCTCCACCTTGTTTTATCCAACCTGGCACGTTGTTTCTACCCGATGGCAGTGCAGAGTACCTTGCCCCTAGTTAAGGAGTAGTTACATTTATACAGTCCTAAAATCACATTCGGCCCTTTGAAGGCAACCTGGAGGCTGAGGTTTATGTATCCACCAGGGAAAATGAGTTTGACACCCCTTCAGTGAAATGATCATTCATTCATGTGTATTCTGTTCACTTTTGTTCATTTTTCTTTTGTAGTGTCATCCACTGTAGTTCTTAAGGTCAACACAGAGGTAGATGCAAAGGAGTCTTAACCCTTACCATCCAAAACCTCCTTTGCACCTCTAAAGCCTCTACTATTTTTTATTCCCTTTCCCAAAAGAGTACTGGTTTTCTTCTCCATTAACTCAGCCTAATTCAAACTTTGAAGTCCAACTCATTTGAATTCCCTAACCCTTCCCCTCCTATCTCCACAAATGTACATAACATCTTATAAATGCATTTAATTATTTTCTTAGGCATTTCTTACCAGCTAGAATTTGAGATCCATGAAGGCAGAAAAGGCATTTTGGTCACTAGCAAGTTTCGTACAGTACTGATTAGACGCTCATTCACAGGTTGTTGAATGAAAGAATGAAAGAAATAGAATGATTATATCAGTAATTTCAAGTTAGCTAAGGACCTCTCATTAAATCAACATTTATCATACATCTGTAATCATTTTATAGCATATGGGCCATATTTTCATTAAAGTTTTATATACGCACACAATTCTATGCTCAGTGCTTGGAAACATAATAACTAATTTAAAATATTTTATTTTACCCCTCACCCTTTGAAAAAAATAAAGTTGACGTCTATCTGCACATTTATTTTAATATCCCTGATGAGTTTCTTTTTTGAATACATTATAATATCTCTCTGGTCTCCTCATTTACTAATGAAAAGAATAAATCTTTAACACATGCTCATTTAAAAATACAAATAAAATGTCTTATATTAAAAGATGTATTTGCTTTGCAACATGAAAAGAAACATATGTCAGCAAGTGTGGGGGCCACATTTACATCTTCCCAATTCTCATAATGCATTGTAATGATTCCTAAATGTTCACCCATAGTTCTTCCATTTATAAAATGTTAGGTAAATTTGACCTTAAAATATGATGTATAGAAGGGAATAAAATGGTTCTTTTGTACTTCATTTTTTCCTTTTATTGAATTATTCATCTGAATTCAGGGAAAATGTAAAGCATGACCTGATTTCTAACAGCTTTTTATGTAGTAGAGATTTTAGTGGTTTTACTTCTGTAGATCCCTGGAATAGAATGTCTACTTTGCAGGATCTTAAATTGATTTTATTATCAAACATATGAATGATAGCTAACTTTATCATTTTAAATTTTTAACATATTTTAATTTCCTAAGATTTTCTTTCTTTTTATTTTATTTTTATAATTTTTTCCCACCATGATCTCCTTTTAAATGTCTTCCTGGCCTATACAACATATGCATTAGTCAAGTGTGGGTTATTCCTAGTGTCTATACCATTTTGTAACTCATTGTTCACTTAATATATAATTAACATATTATCATGCTGGTTAAAAACTTCAGATAAGTTCTAACTACTTAAAAATATTGTAGTAAACACAATTAGAGTTAGGTGTTAAGTAAAATTATTATATCTTTACTATGAACAAATTTCTAAAAACCTTAGTACTGCTTCTAAGAGTTTGAACAGTTTTGAAACCTTTATATATATACAAAATATACATATATGTTATATATATTGCCCTTTTGCCTGTGAAATATATTTTAAGTAGTTATATCTCAACCAGCTGGTCATAAAGTTGGCCATTTTTCTGAATGCATACCAGTACCAAGATAAATGTATATCTCTAAATAATGTAATATGCATATGTATATATACAATAAATGTATTTCCTTTAATAATTAAATAATGATAGAGTAGAAGAGATCATTGAAAATGAACACTAGTAAATTTTTAAAACACAAACATAGAAGAAAATATACATTGAGAACTGTTCTGGAAATAATATGACACTTCTATTATCATGCACTCATGTATTCACTTTTTAAAAGTTACTTACTAAACATCTACTATATTCCAGGAAATGTGTTGAATGACTGCTACACAAACATCAGGGAGCAGTGGCTTCAGCCTTGTACCTCTGCAGAATAGACTTACACACAACAAATCCACTTCTGTAAAATGCAGCTGGAAGAGATACCTGAGCAAAGTGTTATGCAAGAGAATGAGTTGGGGAGGCAGTGAAGGCTTCACAGAGGAGACAATATTTGAGCTAGCTCTAGAAGTATGAGTAGTAGTTTATGAAAAAGTAAAGGAAAAAGGAAAACAAAATTAATACAAATAAATGCAATGCATATGTGTGAGATAATGAATGAGTGTTTGTTTTGTTTTGTTTTTTAAATGAAAAAGAAATACAGTTCAGGCCCACCTGTGGGATGTAGGGTGGCTCATACCTTGCGGAAGTTCAGTAATTAGTGTAAAAAGTAAGCAAAGGAGGTTTTTGAAAAGGGAGTTAAACACTGTTTACAAAAGAAAAATACTCTTAAGGCACTGCAGAGAATGGATCAGAGTGGACAAGAAACTGGTGGTGGAAAACAATGAGGAGACAGCTAGAAGAATCCACATGACAGAGCACAAGTCCCAGTGGTGGGGGCAGTGGAGATAAAGAAGCTAAGCTATAGTCCACGGGATGTACTAGTCGAAAAGGAGGGAGGGGAGTAAATACCTGAAGTTGTAAAGAACCTTTATTGCAGAATGAGGTCCTTCCCCATTTATTCCTTGTGCACCATCCTTTGCTGGGTCCCAGTCCTGAGGTAAAGGCATCCCAGAGACCCGATGCCCTGAACTGATAGACAATGATCAGTAGATACAAAGATCTAAACTTTTCATCAGATTTCTTCTTAGATTCATGGAAAAACTAAAAATCACAATTGACGTGTGTATGGGCACTTTTCTAAGCAGAAATGCCATGCTTTACATCAGATTCTTTAAGTAGATTCTAACACCAAATAGCCAAAAGCTGCTGATTGTCTGAATATCCTTTTATTTTCACAGGTTTTGTTTGAATTCAGTCATGTCTTTAGGGAAGGATGGTGGGCAATATGGCAGAAAAATACATGGGTTTAAGTCTGAGAAAACTGGCTTGGCATCCTAGCTCTGCAATAAAGTTGTGTGACCTTGATAATGCTGTGTGAACTTGATAATGCTGTGTGACCTTTGCAACATTGCTTAACCCCTCTAACAGCAGTCTTTTCACCAATAAAACAGCTCAAATGTGGAGATATTAAATATGATCTTACTAGCTAGCCAGTACTTAGTAGAGCAGCTGTTCAGTAGAAAGTACTCTGGTAGAAATAATGAACATTGTTATTCATTACCTTTAATAAAAAACAGTTTTAAAGTTTGCTTCAGTTGTCTCCTCTCCATGAAGCTGTTACTCATCACTCTACCTGAAGTCAACCTCACTCTCTTTTGGTATCTTTGCTTTTAGTTCCTCTCGATATCTACCTTACTTTAACTTAAATTATAATGTATATGTTACTGTTTCATCTAGCTTGTTGGATATAAGGACTTTACTGGTCTTTGTATGCCCTTTAGTTTTGGCTATTGTACATAGTAAATAATAGAAGCACAACATTTTTAATATTTTATATTTACCTAATATTTAATATAATATTTAATATTTTAACAGCTTATTTGGTTCAGCAGTAACTATTATTTTATTTGTCACATCATGTTGCCCCCCCAGACAACATTGTAGACTCTGAGAGTGGAGTCTGTAGTGTATTCATGGAGCTTGCATTACATTTAAGAAAAAAGTGTGTATTATCTGAGTGAATGACCATGGGCTTACGCATTAGAAAATACTTGGGTTTTACTTCTTCTCTTTAAAAAATAAATATTAGATGTCCTATAATTTATGTAATATAATAAAAAACTTAAATATTTATATAGTGTTGTAAGTATTGCGTTAAATATCCATATTTGCAAAAATCTTATATAAATCAAACAAATGGAAAAACTTAGCAACAAATAATGTATAGGTAGTGAAAGGTTTTGTTACTATAATGTTATTCTTCACATAATATTTATATATGTTCTGCCAGTAGGTAATTTATCCCTACCTAAGTACTTAAATTAAAATTTCAATAAGGCTGTGCCTATGAAACACGAACAACTCCATTATATTATCCCAGAACATTATATAGCAAATAACTGAGCATCAGCAAAAACAGAAGTCAAAGTATTTTGGTTGTCTTTTTAGATTTTATTTATTTATTTTTTTAGAGAGAGGGGCAGGGAGAGAGGAAGAGAGGGAGAGAAACATCCATGTGAGAGAGAAACAGTGATTGGCCTCCTCCCATACATGCCCTGGTCTGGGACCAAACCCGCTACCCAGGCATGTACCCTGACTGTGAATCAAACCAGAGAGCTTTCGCTTTGCAGACGATGCCCAATCAACTGAGCCACACCTGTTAGGGCTAGTTGTCTTAACATGGCCCTTTTGTTTTGATGTCTTTTTAAAGTTATGTCTGAACACAGCAATTTTCTGTATCAACAATTATGCCATTAATATCTAATTGTAAAAGGGTTGTATAATTCGGAAGAATACTATGTGTCATGGGAAAATTTAAGAGCAACATTTTATGATCTTTTTCAGTGTATAAAGTAAGCAGCAAACAACTGACACTCCAGTAAGGCAAACTGGTGCTATCTCAGTTACAGCTGTCAAACAACAACATTTCAGAATTTCTGAAATGAAAGGGAGGCCCTTCATTAATAAACTCTATTTATCATAGCACTTATCATGCTCTGTTTCAGCCATCTACTGACTTGTCTGTCTTCTCCACTGGAGTGCAATACACTCTTTCAAACCATCTTTATACTCTCAGAGCCTACCAAGTATTTGTACATGGAAGACATTAGATTATTGTTTATAGAATCAATTCATGAGATAAATATTTTTTAAATTAAACAACCATTGTGTTTTCTAATGATTTTCAAACTTTAAGGTACATGAAAATTACTTGCAGAACTTAGTTTTAAAATGAAGACTCCTAACTCCTGTACACATAGATTCTAATAAATCAGTAGGTTATGCAGCCTGGAAATGTGTATCTTAACTAGGACACCAATGTGTGTGCTTCAGGAGCAAAGATTACTCTTTAAAAACATTGATAGAGTATCATTAGCGTGATTAAGAAATCTTGATTCAGGCAAACCACAGCAAAATTATTGGGCACTGAATGTACTGTGAGAGAAGGCCTATGCTCATCCAGGGCCACACTCACAAAAGCCTTGGCCAGAAGTTTCTCCATTTTGTGCCTGTTAAATTTGTGACATCAGTAAAGTAAAGCTAAGGACAAACTTGGCAATGTGAGCAGACTACAGCACAACCTAAAGTTTCAGAAACAGTGCATCTTCCAAATGGGCTGCATTGGGGTCACTATCCAGTGGTTTGAACCAATAAAAAATCAGGGAGCAAAATCTAAGCGAGATAATGGAATAACATCTTAAGGTGCAGATTGTTCACACCAGAAACAGTCTGAGTGTGACCTTTGACGCCTCTCCAGACCTATCCTACCCTAGTTCTTATTTGAAATTGCCTTTCTCAAAGTTGGTGGAAGAAGCTAGCAAAATATGTGCTGCTCCCAGCTGAATGTGCTTCATAGGTACCAGCCATGGTGGAAAGTTGGATCTTTTAAATCATTTGTACCTTCAGATTCACCACAGAATCTAGTTAAAATATTGTTCGGATTCTTGGACCCTAAGCCAGATCTAATAAATCATTATCTCCAGGAAACGCACAATGGGAATCAATACATGTATGAGCTTGAAGTGATTCAGATGATTCACCTAAATCAGGTTAAGTGTGGGAGCCATGACTTTGAAAAGCCTTTATAGATATTTCATTAGCAAAAAAAAATTTATTGTATTTATAAAGAGTTATATCCATTCCCCTATCTTTAGCCATGTGTTTCTGCCTCTTGTACTCAGCTCCTCTTTGTAGGCTCCTGCCCAAAACTATTTTGTCATAGGCTTGCTTTTTAGATATTCTAACTCTCTTTCCTAATAATAATTTCTTCTACTCACTTTCCATAAGTTTTCAGTATAAAGACTTGGGTTTTTGTTCTTTCTGCATAAATTATACCCTAAAGCATATTCAAATTGCATGTCATATGTCAAATGCACCCTACCCACCCTCTTGTGCACATGGGTAGTATATCAGCTGGCCTACATGTCAAAGAAAATGTCTCAACAAGTAACCAAGGTCATTACTAACCTAAGAATGTAAGAAAAATTTGCAAAGCAAAGAAAGTTGATTTCTAAAAAATGGAAGGTGGGTTCAAAATGGAGCAGGATACCTAAGACATGCAGAGAAAGTTTAATAAAAGAAAGAAAGAAGGAAAGAAAGAAAAAGAAAGAAAGAAAGAAGAAAGAAAGAAAGAAAGAAAGAAAGAAAGAAAGAAAGAAAGAAAGAAAGAAAGAAAGAAAGAAAGAAAGAAAGAAAGGTGGGCTTAGAATGAAGCAGGACACCTAAGACATTTTTCATCCTGACTTATTTTAACAAGATTCCACTGCTTTGTAATTCATTTATAGAATGGTTGGTTATAGCCCCCCATTGGCTCAGTGCTCCCATTTATTCAGCAACCGTAAATAATAGCCATCAGCAAAGCTTTTGAAATCTTCAGATGAAAGGAACTCAATTAAGGAAGTGTCCCCTGTGCATCCCTTTCTCACAAAGTGGATGGTGACTAGAGAAAGCAAGGAACAGCCAGCACAGCATGGTGATCGTTCCCACCTACTGCAGTCCAGCTTCTGGGAACCATAAATGTTTATTTCTATGTACTGAGATTTTTTTTAAAAAATAAATATTTTTTTCACCATTGAAATAGGGCAGAGTGGATTTTATCTTAAGACACGAAAATACTGGAAAAGGCAATGTTAAATCAGTTTCATTATGTGAATTAATGCTGCAATAGTTTCTCTGGTTGCTTGTTGCAAAGCTGGTTGCTATTTTAAGGCTAGTTAATCACATGCCACTGTGAGTGAAATGTTTTATTACCATCTAAAGATTATTTATTTTGTTACAAAAAAGGAAAACTTTGATAAATAATACAGCATTATTTTAAATATTCTTGTGGACCTAAAATGAACCTGCAATTTAAAAATATATGAATTATCTTCTTGTATAGTTTACTTTATATAATCTACATATTTTAAACAATTATGCCATTGAGCTTGCAATGAATGAGGGTACGATCTTAATGAAGTGCTTTGTAAAACCTTTTTATAACATATTACTGAGTTATGGAACCAGTACCACTCCTCTGAGCCATGGGCGTGGTGTGTTAAGCTAGGAAGTGTAACTTGAAATATAGACTATATCTAAGTTAAATAACAATGGATTTGAAGTTAAAAATGTGTATTAGACCTCTTTGTCATTTAGTTACTGTACTGTATCTGATAAAGTCAATATTCAGTAGTACAGAAAATGCAGTAAACCAAAAACAATATTGTTCACTGAGACCAAGCAACTGTTGGTCATCATATGAGATATAAGAAGTGTAGATGTGTTCTAAGTCTTCCAGGGCCTCAAAATGCATCTGGTCAGGCCAGGATATAGATATAGGTCTAGGTGTAGGTCTAGGTGTATGTATGTGTATATATATATATATATATATATATATATATATATATATATATATACAAATAAAAAGATAGCTAAGATATGGCATTTATTTTCAAAAACACACATCTTAAATTCCTTATTTTTTGTACCATTCAGTTGACATTTATATCATATAACTTCTCCTATTCTATGTCTTTAAATTATTTAAATTCATGAACTTTTTGTACCTGAGAGAAGATCTGTTTGCTTATTTCCTGATGTTTGTTTTTTAGAATAGCTTAGGTATTGTGGATACACAAAAACCCTTTTAAGTGCTTAAAGTGTTCATTTCATCCCTAATTATTGTTTTATTATTTTAGGATGTGAACATTTCTAAATGGACTGATTATTTCCTTGACTTACTAAAAAGAATAAGTAGAGTATGTTTTTATCTATTTAGAGGCATCATTATGTGCCTAAGTGTCTGTCACATTCTCCTATGAAGTCACCAGTATAGAATGGATATGATGGAAAACCCTTGGTTTCCTGGAAAAAAAAATGCAGTATTGATCTACTTTTATGTTATTTTTATTTTCACTCCTAAAGATTTGTGAAGCAACTGGGTGATTTTCTTTGCCCTTTCCTATAAATTACTAATAAGTTAATAAGTATATCAAATGCTAAAGTATACTTCTTCTAAGGGGCAATTTTAAGATATAGAAAACTGTCCACTTTATTATTGATATCGGTGGTCCCAGTTTGTCAGTATCTTTGAAACATTATCTCCTCGCTGATGTAAATGATCACCTGCAACATTGCAATATTCTCCCACTCCTCTACTTGCTTTGCTTTGACTTTGTTCCCGATATAAAAAGGAAGGTTATTTTTACCTTCTGTAGTTTTGATAGAGAATTGCATTTTCAGGGCTGGAAAGTTGGCATATGGGAAGTATTTTTGTGGCATCAAAAGATTAATAAAATTAGAAATACACAGTTAATCTATGGTAACAATAAAATTAGTAGCTATGTAATAATGTAATGTTTAAAATTCATAAATTATAATTCCATTTGTTTTGTGAAGATTTCAGGAGGTAGATTGTAGTAAGAAATGTATTCCTTCTAAAGCTTCAAGGTTGTACTTATTATCTTTGTTCAAATGTCTAATATAATTATTCCCTTTCAAGTGTCCAAACCCAATTTTGTGACTAACACAACTTATAAGTCTTATGTACTTTTTGTAAAATGGTCTTTTAGTAAGTATGGTAGAAAGAAAAATTCTTCCCCCAAAGATGACAACATCCTAATCCCCAGAATCGATGAATATGTTGTGTCACAAGGGCTGACCTTAAGATCAGGAGAATGTCTGTATTGTCCTGTCGCAGCAAAGCTCTTCACAGAAGGAAGAGAGAGGCAGAAGAATCAGACACAGAGAGATGGGGTTCTGAGAAAGACTCACCTGGTCAGTGCTGGTTTTGATGACAGAAGGGTCATTGCCCAATGAACAAGACAACCATCCAGAAGCTGGAAAATGAAAGAAAGCAATGTCTCCCCAGGAGCTCTGGTAAAGAATACAACTCAGTGAAACCTATGTCAGATCTCAGACCTCTAGAAATGTCAGATTAACAAATCTGTATTGTTTAAACACACTAAGTTTTGGTAATTTGTTACGGTAGCAATAGGATACTAAAGCAATGATTATTGAGGTCAAGATAGGAACATTCTTATGATGTTTCATGGAGAGTCTATGGAACAATACTGCTGAATTCCCAGATTTGGGCGAACGTATGGAGGGGTGCTTCTCTGAAACTTGGCATCATTCAGAATCTTTGGGCAATATAAATAGCTATGCTGGCTGAGGCCCAATGCAGAAACAAGGTAGATGAATCACATCTGTGATTCAGCCCTATTGAATCAGAATACAAGGCCTATTCTGTATTTTGGCTTAGGTTGTAATGATGGAATTGCTTAAAGCCTCAAGAACCACAGTACTGACAAGCTTCTGAGTTACTGAGATTGAGTTCTGTTGGGTGCTACATTCACAGGCTGAATATATGCTAAGAAAAATAGTAGATAAAAATAACTACAGTGACTGACTGACTATGACAGTTGGGAAGTAGAACTTGACTCAATCAAGGATAAGCTCTTCACCCTACAACTTATATTTATTATCTCAAATTAATTTAACTCCATAAATCAGAACCATTAAGGGTCAAAGGTTAGAACTTGGAGATTCTCTATGAAGTATCTAAAGATTCCACTTTAAGCTTATTTATTGGTTAAGCAGGGTTTCTCAACCTCAATACTATAGGCATTTGGACTACCTAATTTGTTATTGTAGAAGGCTGTCCCTCGCAGTTTAGAATGCTTACAAGTATCCATGACCTCTGTCCACTAGATGTCACTAACAAACCCCTACTCCAATTGTAACAACCAATGAGGTTTCCAGATATTGCCAGATGTTCCTAGGGGGCAAAATCACCTCTGCTTGTGAACCTCTGGGTTACCGTACTTGAGTACTTAACTTACTGTCTGCAACTAAGACTCCATTTTAAAATTCACTAAAAGTGAATTTTAAATTAGCTGAGCTCTGCCTTCACAGGCCCTGTCAAAGTACTTGTGTTTAAATACTGTAGTTTTCCTTGGCCTCAGTTGTCATGGTAGGGTCTCTGTTATGAGTGCCTTCCTCTCGTATCATGAACCAACTATTTGTAAAACCTCCCTGATTTCATATTCTCCTCTTCTAGATTTTAGCCAGTGACTTCTGAAGGGATTCTCTCACAGGTGCAGCTTGATGGATAGCCATAATTTTCTGGCCTGTTCACCTGTAGTTCTACCCATTCTACTAGAGCCTCATTTCTGGCAGTCAGATTTATTTTTTAAAAAACTATATATATACATTCTCCTTTGCACCCATAAACATATTTCACCACCACCCACAACCACCACTGTGATGTGGGTATCCAACAAGACTTTGCTCATAAGTGACAAACTGATTGGGGAAAGCTTGTGTAGAAAAGCAAATCAAAGCCAAACAAAACAAAAATGGGTAACTTTGACTAAATAGAAATTGTCTTAGAAAATTAAGGTATGCAGAATGACCTGGGGTTTATATGCAGGAGTTGGGAAGAGGTCAGGACCTCAGAGAATCGTGTGTCTCCTTCGTCCTTCCCACATTTCCACCATTCTTTCTTTGTACTACTGCTTAGCTTTCTCCTGTGCACTGCCCACATGGGAACACGGCTGGGTCAGAGCTCCCAAGGCTTTACAAGCTGTCTCCTCCAGAGATGAAATTAACTACAATACCTTAACCCAATTCCTCAATAAGAGAACCCCATTGTTCCTCAGTGAGAGAATCTGAGACCTTAGGTGTGTGGAGAATAATACTTCTTCCTTCCAAGTAAGATGTCCCAGGAGATAACAACCACAGATTCCTTCAGAAATTTAACCAAATCACCACATTGCAAACATGATAAATGATTCCCATTTTTTTAAGTGTAAGATTTATGATTTAAAATAATTACACAAGTGGAAATGAAATGTTATGAAAGTAATATAAAATATGACCATATCATATTTGGAAAAAATGCATATTTATATAATTATATATAAACATTCATATTGCAAACTTTATTTATCGGAGACATCATCAAAGCAGTTTTATCCAGATACACTAACTTTTTCTGCTTAAGAAAATATAAATTTAATTTCTCTTCTGCATATAACAAATAAATAAAAATATCAAGATTTTTTAAAAGCATGTCAAAGGTTTTTTGCACATCATTGAAACTAAAACAAAAACAATGAAGATCTATCTTCAGGATTAAAAAATAATAATAATGTAACCTTTGTGTGAAGCTACAAAAATGGTTTTTATTTGTTCAGACCATGCTTGAAAAGTATTATTTTAACAGAGACTATACAGGAAACTTTAAAATACTAAGACAAAAAAATGGAAAGGTTGGACTTTTATGTTTTCCTAATAAGGATGCTCTGTTTTATTTTCTGACAAGATCACTGACAGAGCTTAAGAGGTAATGTAACAGTATCTGCACTTACCTGTCAGCCAGGAATGAGTCACTCTTGAATTTATTAAAAATGACATGATCAACATGACATAGTAATGAACCCTGGGGAGAATTTGAAGATGCTATATGGCAATAGACCCTCTCATTAGTGCCATGGGTCTTATTAGTACTTGTCATTTTTCTTACCTTTTCAGCATTGCTGAAAGAATACACCAACACTGAATATCTCTATATTTGTGATATCTCTTAATGTCACCAAGTCTTAATTTTTAAAAATTGCTTATAGCTTGTTGCATTTTCCAAACATGTTTTAAAGATGAGGAAATAATGTAAAGCAAGAAAAATAAAAAAAAATCCATAGACTGTGGGGGGAAAAAGGAAAAAGTGGCTAATACAGTGAATGAAAAAAAAAATGCTTGTTCCCTGTCCATCTCAAGCCTGTGATTCAGGCTAGGGTTCTAAACTCAGCTCTGCCAGTAATAAAATAACTCTTATTAATGCTAACCTATCTTAGATTCATTATTGACATATGCAATATAGGAAATGAGTTCTAGGATCCTTTTTTATTAGCATTGATTTTTGGGGGACCCTTTATGAATTTCTCTTATATTGCCTTCTCTCCCCTTTTATTTCTCCTCCCCCCGCTTCCTTTCCTTTCACAAACATTGCTGAAGCAAATTACAAATCTCAGGTGTAATGATAGGCACTGCAGATAAAATCAGGGACATTATTTTATTAATGTAAAGGTGTGATAATATTGTAACTATATGTAACTCTGTGCAAGTGGATTCATATTTGACTGTATAGAAGAACCCCTTGGGAATGAATTAACAAAATGTGGGTGCTATTTATTTGCAGTTAACAGGATGAAGGAGAAAAGCTGCTGGATTTGTGATGTAAATACCTCCACATAAATTTCATAAAGTCTTGAGAAAGCAAAGGATTCGCATTTTGCAAAGGACCAGAAGTAAAAATATATCGTATAGCTGTAGTACTTTAAAGGCCAAAGCAAATAATTAAGAGTGTGTTAAAGTGAGTCCAGTACATTTATTATTTTCAATTTTAAAGTTAACATTTACCATGTGCCACTTTAAGCCAATTTTACCAAGCCTGTCACTGCTGATATCTAGCGTGGTGAACCCCCATGAGTCTCTAATGTCTTTTGCTGACATTTCCTCCAGCGTGACTGATAGCTGGGCAGGTCCAGGGGTCCTGGGTGAGGCATATTGATACTGATATAACCAAGATAAGCAAGAGTGAAAAGATGACATCTTATTCTGATGACTTGCCAAAAATATAGCTTAGTTTTTATGTGAGATTAAATAAATAACACATTTCCATGTGTATATACATAAATATTTCAAATAAAAATGAGTAAATAAGCACTAAAATATATCTTTCACATGTAAATCACTATAAGGTTATTTCTGCCAAATTCATAGCAATAAATGTCACCTTAAAATCAAATTAAGATTTTTTTAAAAACATATGTCTGACTTGTCAGGTAGTTACTGAACTACTTGTCATCAGATGACTACCTTGTCTTTCTAGAGGCAGAATCATGACAGATATTAAAAGTAGAATGGAGGTAGGAGTATTTGATACGTTTCAGGTAGTGGTTTAGACGTAGGAAAGCTCCTGAGGAAATGCCATGTGTTAGTGAGACTATAAATTGCATTGAGTGTTTATTGGTTTCTGTCATGGTATGGTAGGTATTGGTTAGTGATAAAAATGAAGGGAAATGAAGTTTTTGTAGCTTTCATTTATCATTCACATGCTTTCTGGTAGGTACATTTGTCTTGTGGAGGAGGTAGAAAGGTGCACTACTTTATAATTCAATTCTCATCACACAAAAAATGTGTTCATGTAATTTGTTTTTCCCCAGTGGAACTGGAGAGATATAGCTATCCAGTAAAGGACTACAGCACATCAATAGTTAATCAAAGTAGATTATATCTGTGTTTACTTCTTGAAAACAGTTTCTTTTCCTTGTCAAAGAGTAATTATTTCAAATAAAACTCAAAGTGATATCTTTAAGATGTGCATTCTTTTTTCTAGGAATCTCAAAATCAACCTAGCTTGTACAACATAAAATATGTAAATTTTCCATTATTTGAAATTGTCCTTCAGTGACTTCATACAGAAGCTTATGATTGCAGCATGCCCCTTCTGCCATTTTGAAGCAGTAACAAAACATCAGCCTTTTATGGTGTTCCTGCTATTTCAACTACACTGGGTGAACAGGGAGAGAATTCAGGTGTAGGTCAAAGAGTTTAAAGACATTTTTTGAAAAGCAAAGCATATGAATGCTAAAAATTTAAATAATCTTTCTAGTCAACAATAGAAATATGTGACACACTTGTACATGATTAATAGTAAAATTAATGGCTTAGACAGTAATTGCTAAGGAGTCACAGGAAAAGATCACTTCACTGAAGAGGTAAACTACACATTAATCCAAAGGTAGGAATTGAGCTGAGTAATGAAGGATGCAGCCAAGGCCAGAGAGTCATTTTAGACTCAAGAAATGCCCAGAGCCAAGGTAAAGAGATAAAAAAGTAAGATGGTATTTTTTAGATACGAGATATGAAGGGTATCTCTATGGAGTAGAAAAACTAGAAAATTAGCTTAGAGTTAGGATATAATGGCTTCAGAATGCCCGATGGTAACTTTATCATTTAAATCAGTATTTCCCAGAGCACAGTCTTTGAAACTTCCAAAAGCTCTACAAAATGTGATATCTACTCTTGGAGTGAGATAAGGACAGAAGTGATATTTAGAAGTTCAGTATATTCAGGAAGTTCTCAATTTAAAAAAGTGAACAAGTTTCCTTATAAGGAGTTCTTCCTAGAACCCTTAATAAATATATTACTATGCATTGTAAAACTACAAGAAGAGAAACAGGCTAAATGAATCCTGAAAAACATGTTGGTCTGTGTGATTCTTTTCCTGTGGAGCATCCACAGCAGAGATGTGCATGCGACACAATTCAGGAAACAAACACCAGTGTTGTTCATTGTTGAGCTGGAAGTTTTAAAATGTTTGATTAAATCAAAGTTTATTCAACTCTACCACTGTGTGCCAACACTATAATAGGGAGTAAAAATGTGAAGATAAATTGCAGTTACAACATTATCTTCAAAGAGCTCAGAGTGTAGTCATAAACAAAACAAAAACAAAATTGTAACATCACTCTTTGAACGCAATAATAGATGATGTGAAGGGGGAAACAGACAGACTGTAGTATTTATGCACGTGGAATTTGGATTGAAACCACTAGACTTCAAATTCTGGTTCTGTTACTAACTAGCTGTGTATCCTTGGAAAAAGTACTTGCCCTTTCTGGGAATTAGTATTTTCATCTGTAAATGGAGAAAATAATACCAACTTCAGGTAGTTACTATGAGGATTAAAATGCTAATGTACATAAAGCATTTTAACAGTACTTTGTATATAATGAACACTATGTCAATATAAGAGCATAAGAGAGCAATGGCATCCAAGCTACTTTTAGGAGGAGAGATAGAAGTTCATGATTGAAATGTAGGAATTTTAGGGGCTAAGGCATTCAAAAAAAAAAAGGACAGGTATTTGAAACATCTTCATGTATTGTTGAAAGTATAGATAATTTGATATTATTGAAGGAAGGGTACTATATATGAGGGGTTAAGATGTGAAACATAAGGCTGGGAAATCATACTGAAGAGTTTACACTCCATTGGGAGGTTCTTGATTGTGTAGGTGATGGAGAGTCAAGGAAACTATATAAGGAGAAGACTGTTATATTCAGATTTATAGGTTTGAAAGGTCATCCTGGTGCCAAGTCAAGAAGCTCCTGTAGTCACTCATTTAAAAAATGAACCAAGGCAGTGGCACCAGAAACAGACCAAAAAAAAAAAAAGTCTAGCTCAGAAATATTTAGGGGATAAAAATCCTAAACACTTGATGAGTTAAGAGATATGAAGAAAAGGAAAGAATTGAAAATAAATGCTAAGTTTGTAGCTCCAGAGACTAAGTGAAAACAATATCACTGATCATTTGGAGAACAATTTGGAGAGCAAAATGATTACAGAATGGGATGAAGGGTAGGAATAATGCAGGTAAACAAATAGTAAGATCCGTTTGTGGTAGTTCTGGGTTTGAGGTCCCAACGGTACATACAGAGCAAACCCACAAGACATATTTGATATGGAGCTGAAGTTTTGCAGGTCACCACATGCCATGACACTAGTAAAGACCTGGGAGATGATGAGAATACTTACACAGACCATATAGTGAAGACAGAAGGATCACCAAGAACATAATCTGAGAAAAGGAAGATTATACAACAAAAAGGTATCGAGAGTAGCATTATCCAAATGCTGTATTAGAAATTGTTGTCTACCCTATTATTGTTCTACTCAAAATTGGCCTTTCTCAAATTCCTTCATGAGACAGTTGTGACCAATACCCCCTGCCTACACACACACACACACACACACACACACACACACACGAATTTTGGTTTCATATTCACTGGGGAGAAGAATAGATATTGATTACTTTCTCTTTTCCCTTCTTGACATAATTCAAGGGATTTATTTTCCAAATATTTCCCTGGTACATATTTGAAGACAACTGTTCACCAAACACAATACCTTTGATGTACAGTATGTGGATTCTTTAAATCCCATGAGTTGAGCACAAAAACACAACAAAAAGTATTAGGAAAAAAAGAGACGATGTTATGTCAGAACTACTTGATACTGACTGGGAGACCATGGTAAGACCAAATGTACATGCTCCTTTCTTTGGTATGTCTGAGACTGTTGCTACATATATTAATCAAAACCAAGGCAATATGCATGATTTACTATAGTTTAGAAAACAGAAAGCTGTTGGGAGAGAGTGTGACATGGTATGATGAACAGATGGAGTTAGGTCTGAGTTGGATTTTTAGCATGGCCTCATTCTAAGGTACTTTAGGCATGATATTTAACCTCTCTGAATCTTCCTTCCTTTATTTAAAATATCTTATCAAAAGCAGCTACCATATGGAATAATTAGGATGACTAAAAGAGATAGGTAAAGCACCTATGGAAAAAGATAGGAAAAACCTATGATATATTATGTTAAACAATTAGTGTCCCACCAATTTATGGAAATCATAGGTAAGATGTGCTGAGGTAGGAACTCCCAAGCCTTTAGTTTAATTCGCATGGGGACTGGAGTGTCTGTAGCTCACAAGCCTGTTATTGGCATCTGGAGCAGTCTTATCCATTTACCCCGTCAGAACATAAAAATAATATTTCCTATCAGCTACCAAGGCTTTACTCACTTATTTTTAAAATTTAGATTCAACTTTGTTCTTTCCTCTTACTTTTTTTTTTTTTAATTAGCATATAGTATATGCTCTGGAGCACTCCTGGTCTTCTTTACACCATCACGTGTTCTACATTCAAGTTAAACAGGAATTTCCTGTTTTGTGTTAGTTCTGTTGAAATCCTAACCAATTAAAAAGCAGGAAAAGTGCCTGCAACAGTTTAATGTAATATGGGTAGAGTAGATATTGCAGCTATAGCCCTTCTACCCAATACTGTAATTCTGAAGAATGTTTATTCAAGATGAAGTATATTTAAAGGAAGATTCAGTGTTCACAACATTTATGTAATTGGCAGTGGCTAATTAATTCACTGAAAAATCTATGAAGAATTCAATGAAATTCTGAGTAGTTGTAGAGCATTATAAATTTTTTAAGAATTACTGAGGACTACAGTTAAAAGGAATCTATACTATCAAACATTAATATTTCATTTAGGTAAATTATTTTTTCATCAGGGAAATAACTAACAATTGAATAGTTATCAGGTACTAAGTAAATCATAATTCCTTGAGGGTTAATTTGTCCAGATATATGTATATTTGCATATTGTAAAGAAAATATATGCTTTGTTTTTGACATTTGTTTGATATGTAATATCAATAATGGTTCAATTATAATATATATACACACATAGATGCATATACATGTATCTATAGAAAGAATAATCAAAACTTAAGCACAATACATCTAATTTATATTTTAGTGCAATTTAATTCATTTTCATGGAAATTATTCTTTGTTTGTTTTGTTGTTTTAAATTATTTTATTGTTGTTCAATTACAGTTGCCTGCATTTTCTCTCCACCACTCCCCCCACTCCACCCACACCAGCCAAACTTCCCTCCTTTCCTTGCTTCCCCCTCCCCCTTGGTTTTATCCATATGTCCACTACAGTAGTTCCTAAAAACCCTTCCCCCCATTATCCCCTCCCACCTCCCCTCTGGTTACTGTCAGACTGTTCTTAATTTCAGTGTCTCTGGTTATATTTTGCTTGCTTTTTTCTTTTGTTGATTATGTTCCAGTTAAAAGTGAGATCATAAGGTATTTGTCACTCACTGCCTGGCTTACTTCACTTAGCATGACGCTCTCCAGTTCCATCCATGCTGTTGCAAAGGATAGGAGCTCCTTCTTTCTCTCTGCTGCATAGTATTCCATTGTGTAAATGTACTATAGTTTTTTGATTCATTCATTTACTGATGGGCACTTAGGTAGTTTCTAGCATTTGGCTATTGTAAATTGTGCTGCTATGAACATTGGGGTGTATAGGTTCTTTTGGATTGGTGTTTCAGGGTTCTTAGGGTATAATCTCAGCAGTGGAATTTCTGGGTCAAGGGGCAGTTCCATTTTTAGTTTTCTGAGGAAATGCCATATTGTTTTCCACAGTGGCTGCATCAGTCTGCATTCCCCCCAATAGTGCACTAGGGTTCCCTTTTCTCTGCATCCTCTCCAGCACTTGTTTGTTGATTTGTTTATGATGGCCATTCTCATGGGTGTGAAGTGGTATCTGATTGTAATTAAAGATCTTCTACACAGCTAAAGAAAACAACATTAAAGTAAAAAGAGAACCACCTATATGGGAAAACATATTTGCCAACAATACCTCAGATAAAGGTTTGATCTCCAAAACAGATCTCTCTATATAAGATCTCTATATATAAAGAACTCACACAACTCCACTCTGGGAAGACAAAAAAAAAAGTTAAAAAATGGGCAAAAGACTTGAACAGACACTTCTCCAAGGAGGACATACAGATGGCCCAGAGACATATGAAAAGATGTTCAACATCACTAGCCATCAGAGAGATGTAAATTAAAACCATGATGAGATACCACTTTGTGGAAATTATTCTTGAAGTTCTGAAGCAGCATTGCACTACAGTTTGAAAAACACAGAAACAAGTTCTTCAAGTTAAGAGGAAAAGAGAAACTCATGTTATTGCCTGTTAGTTGACACTTTCTATCTGACAAATAGTTGACACTATTTTAAATAACTGCTTTCTGTTAGGTGATTAACATTGGCTAGCTAGGATTTTTTTTTCCTGTGGAAGACTTAGATAAATCAGTGTTTCCATGATATTTTTTTGGCATTATGATATAGTATGCGCTGTTTTATTCCTTAAATTGATTTATTATGTTTCAGATATTTTCTAAGGCTTCTTTTTCAGTGAATCTATTAGACTGAGGTTTAACTTTTTTCTCTTGTGCTAAATCTGACTATGAAGCTTTAATTCTCTTCTACTAGAAAAGAAATAGACAATGCAAAACAAAAACTTCTGTTTGGAAAACATCTTCTTCCTTCATCGTTATCAATATTTTTTATTTCATATTCAGAATCTCTAATTGTGCCATACTTTAACAATAACAGACTCACTCTAGTGGTTAATTTACATAGAAAATATGGTTCCAGAGGCAGAAACTTAAGATATTATATTTTTAAATAGTTTAAATGGATTATTCTACTTTCACTTAGATCGAAAGCCATTTGGGATTACTCCAAAAGTTTCTAGCCAACAGTCACAGGGTAATTAATAATTTTCCAATTGCCACTACCTCTCATTCAACTATTTTTCTATTGTGGGTCATTTAATTAAGTTTTATTAAGTGCACTTATTACAGTTTCCTTCTGCAACCCAATTCCTATCAAGATTGTTGGTGCATGTTGATACAAATGACCCTAATGATACCCTTGTTATTAGAACCAAGTGTCTCATTTTGACCTCCTCATGTCCCATAAACTTTTGTGCTACACTCCAGGCAATCAGTCTCACAACCACTGTTCTATACTTCTCCCCTGAAACCATATTGCTTCCACTAATTTAAGCATCCTTTTTCAGGAGCAAAACCTTAATTGTTGAAGTACCACCCATATGATTTTTTTTCCACTTCATTGTCACCTCTATTTCCTTGATGCCACTATTGCTGGCCTCTCTTCATCCACCAGCTTGCTTGTTGAAGTACCCCCATATGATCATACTTCTACCCCATCATGACATCTGGCATTTTTATATTACTCTCTCAGGCCTCTCCTTATTCATTAGCTGGCTCCCATACTTGTCTTCATTTCCCTTCTTAATCAGCTTAAACTGCCTGGATTATTATGTCAGTAAATTTTGCATTACCCCTAACCCTAACCCTAACCCTAACTCAAAATTCTTTTGCCCATTCTCTTTAATCTTCTGATTATGAAAATAATCAACTCCTGATGAAGCCAACTATTTAGTTTATCTAGCCTACATCTTGCAGCTGGGCTCAGCAAGATACAATGACGATGTGTGTCAAACTAGTGCCACTATAATTGCTGCATATTTATTAACTTGGGCCATCATTGTCATGTAACCCTACCACATGTGGTCTCTTCCACTCCTCTGAAAAGCTTAATTCAAGCCCGTTCTGTTCTCTACAAAACTCCAATGTCCCTATTAGTTAATTCTCTGTAGATAACCTAGTCTAAATAAGAAAAAACAAAACACAAAACCCTCTTACCTAGAAAAGTTTCCAATTTGGTATGAGAGAAAGAGAAGTCAACAGAAAGAAGCTTTTTGATATCAACTTTCTCAAAGCTTTACTGTCATATCTCACCTTTTACTCCTCATCCCAACATGTTATTAAATTAAGTCCAACATTTTGGGTCTTCTTCTTAGCTGACTATACCCTCCTTCTTACAACACTTTTTTTTTTCTCTATACCAACATATTCCTTTTTGTTTTATCCTGCCTCTCGGCACCCCTTCTCAATGTCCTTTACTTGCCCATTTTCCTGTACTTTTTAATTAAATGTTGGTATCAGTCTAAGGCCTCACCCTCCCTTTCCATTCTATATTTAACCCCAAGCCTATTAACCCAGCAAGTGGCTTCAGCTCAAAACTATTCTTTCATGTCAATGACTCCAGAGGAGTGTATCAGCTGCCTTCTTCTTTTTTTTTAAATATTTTATTTATTTATTTTTTTTAAGAGGGGAAGGGAGGGAGAAAGAAAGGGTGAACGACATCAGTATGATTGCCTCTCATGCATCACCAACAGGGGACCTGGCCCACAACCCAGGTATGTGCCCTGACTGGGAATCAAACCAGCACCACTTTGGTTCACAGGCTGGTGCTCAATCCACTGAGCCACACCAGCCAGGACTCAGCTGTCTTCTAAATATCACCACTTAGATGTTCAGAAATACATCAAAATCAGTATGTTCAAAGTTACACAATATTGTACCTCTGCCTTTCTTTATGTTTCATTCCTTAATGGAAGGGACACCAATCCTCTTTACAAAGGCAGACACTTGGAATCATTCTGATCTTCTTTCTTCTACCCTTTATCCAATCCATTGGCAAGCCTCATTGATTTAACCTCCAAATATATTTGAGTAACACGACTTCTCAACATCACCACCATTAGCACACATATGTAGAAGCCACCATCTTCTCTTGCCTAGACTGCTTCGTTAATGTCCTATCTGACCTGCCCAAATTTTCTCTTAGGGCTCTCAACATTTTTATTTTTAATTAGTTAATTAATTAATTAGTTAGTTAATTAATTAGTTAGTTAGTTAGTTAGTTATTTTTGTATAGCAGCCAGAAAGGATTTGAAAGGCAATTTTATTATTATTATTATTATATTTATTATTGTTTCACTTAAAATCATTCTACTCTATTTTGTGCTCCAGTAACACTGGTTTTTGTTGGGTTTTTTTTTCCAGTTCTTTTAATGTGCCAACAACCCTTTCTATCTACCTCAGGGCCTTTGCACATACTCTTTGCCTCTATTTCAAATGTACCCCCATCCCTATCTGTCATCCTCCTATGCATACCTTTTTTACCAACACCCCTGCCACCTCATTTTTATGATCTTGGCTCAGATATCACTTCTCCATAGAAATTTCCCTTTGTACTCCAGATAAGATTAGGCTCTTCCTTTTGACTTTCACAGTATCCTGTAATATTTTCCATAAATGTTGGTTTAACTAATAAGTATTGGAACAAGGATGCAATTTCATGAGAAACAATCAGCTCAATTCAACAAACATTTTACTGGGTGCCTACTACATGCCAGACACAAACTGTGCTCTTGAAAACCTCATCATGTATCATAGAAGGCATCCACATTTTAAAAAAAAGCTAAATTATACTTTCCAAAAATGATGCAACCCTTATTTCAATTGTTTTTCAAGTACCTACCATGCATGCTAGGCATAAATGAAGACATAGATCCTGCACTAGAGGGATTCAGACTAACTGGGAAAATATTTTTTAATTAAAATATAATGAACTATATATAATGCAGGTATTTAGAAAGCTTGCTGGTGAGGGAAAAGTCAGGGTGAAACTGACAAATATTTTAAAATAAATACCCCGTAATAGACAAGGCATGTAGTTTCTAAATTCATGTTTTCACGGAAAGTGATTGTGTCCCTCTGGCAAGAAAAAATTTAGTCTGTGGAAATTAAATTTCAAAAGAACTTATACAAAATCATGCATTTGGTTTGCTTGGTTGTAAGAATAAATCTGAGATAATCATGCCCCATCCTCCTTATCCCTCCAAGCTTTTCATTTTTTCAGATGACTGAAAAGATTTATTAAGACCTTACGGCTGTTCACTCCCTAATAAAGTTCTCCCTCAGTCATCCTGCTAATTTGGTTGACTGGTCTATTTTTAAAAATTAGCAGTTTTCAGAAACAGCCTCCAGTATTGTGGCTGTGAAAAATCTGTTGAGAAGAAATAAAAGGCTAAAACAAAATCTAATACTGTAAGCAAGTATAAATTTTTTGGAATGATATACAATCTTGTGTTATGCCAGTTTGGTCCCTGAGGCAGGAAAGGAAGCAATCTGGTTTTCTGAAACATTCAAATTTCTCACCTAAGCTCAGCAAAGAATACATCATTATGGGAAGCAGAGTGGAAAGTCACCATTTTATCCTTTAATTTACAGTGCCGGTGGGAACAGCACAACACAATTCAGAGTTCAAAGAGAGAAAAAGATCTGGCTTATGGTGGATATAAACTTAATTTCTTTGAACTGGGTACCTAGGCTCGGCTGTGTAGATTTAACACTGGATATTTCTACACTTTGTTTAATGCCCTTCTGTAAGTTTCAGAAATATGATAAAATATTCACTTAAAAGAAAGCACTAAATAGCTACTTGGTAAAAGTTGGTCTAAGAAAAGATTTCTGTTGGATTATGAAGTATTTTACTTGTTTTAAGATAGAACAACTTTTTAAGATTGTCCTTCATTTAATGCAAAGGTCATTTCCACTTTCTACCTTAGTTGTGATATTAATCTCTTCATTTCTTTCGAAATCCTATTAAGGGAGAGTAGAAGCTTAACTTTATCATCTTAATGCCAAGATCTCAGCAAGCACTTATCGAGATATAAACAAGGATGCCTTTTAGAAGGTTATCCATTATTTCTGAAAATGGAGTGTTTGGTAAGATTTATAGCACATTTTATTATTTTCCAAACCTTATAAGCAAAAAAAAAAAAGTTAAGGAAAAATATGTTATGATGAAAAAAAAATGTAGCTCAAGAATAGACTAATTTGAGCAACCAAGATCTACCTTGAACTAGGTTAATATTTACCCAATACACCAATGGATTTCAACCCAAGCTGCTTATTAGGATCACACTGGATAAAAAAAGGGGTGGGTTTTAGAAATACTCATTATTGTTATGCCCACACACTAAGATTCTAATGAAATTTGTCTGGGATGAAGGCCTGATATGGGTATTTTTTATTAGTTCCATATGATGCTTTTATTCAACTGGGCTTGAGAATCACTGACTACCGAATCCCTCTGCCTTTAGAAAACATATGATTGAGGCCCTGGGCAGCTAACTTGGTTGGAGTATTGTCTTCATGTGCCAAGGTTGAAAGTTCAATTCCCAGTCAGGGAACATAAGAAGAAACCAATGAATGTATGAAGAAGTGGAACAGCACAGCCATGTTTCCTTCTCCTCCCTCTCTCTAAAACCAATAAATAAAAAAAATTAAAGAAAAAAATGTAGTCAAATGAATGAATCCCTTCATTGTATTTCCTAAAATAGCATTGTTCCTGTTGTCAAATTGGAACATATTGTACTTCCTATGTATATCAGCCACGAGTCATTTTTAAACCTGCATCACTGTCTATCCTGAAATACAAGGTCTACTACTAAGGAGGGGCAACTCGATCCTCCCACATCTCTGTTTCAAGTTCCCATCTGCTATGCATTGCGGAAGGGGCTGCTGATGAATTTCCCGTGGCTTCTGCATTGTTTTGGAAACAGTGTTGAAATGATTGGTCAAAAGAAAGAAAGCCCTTAATCTAGAAGTGATTTCCATAAAACATAAGTATATTTAGAATATATATTTAGAATACAGAAGAATCCCATTTGTCCTGCCAATATGTTATAGGCATTTGTATATACAAAGGAATTCCGTTTAACACAAATGACTAAGCAGCAGGATCCAATATGATGCCTCTCTTGAAGCTGATTATCTGTATATCTATATATCTATACATCTATCTATATATGTGTATATATAGATAGCTATATAATGTGTATGTGTATATTTTTATATACATAATAAAACTTGGCAGGCTAGTAGCCAATATGTCCTCTCCTGTAAGGACACAGGAAAAAAAAATTAAAACTCAACACACCATGAAAAACTGATGATCACAAGCTATAGTCAAAATCTGAGAATTAATTCTGCTAATCATGAGGCTTTTGAAACCAGATTAGAAAAAATAAACATGACTGGCTTAAATAAACTTCACTACCAGTGATGTAGAAAGAAACTCTGATCCCCATTCCCTCCCCTGCTCCCACCCCCTCACCCTGAGCACCTAGTAGCTGAACCCTGGCCAGAGAATCAAAAACTGAAGAGCCATTAGTTTTGCATAATGGTTAGAAGTATAAATCACTGAATTTTTGTGTTGATTCTGCCAGGTTCCTGAAGTTTGACCTTAAGGAATTTCCTAATCTTTGTAAATCTGAGTTTCTTTCAAATATATATATAAAACAAAGGAATCTACATTAGTGTTTTTATGAGAATTATATATAGTTAATCCATGTAGAGCCTTTACTTAGTGCCTAACATAGAAAAATTGCTCTATAATTAGTAATGATTAAAACTGTACTGCAAGAAAGATATTTTTATAAGTAGACATTTTACTCATTCTATTTCTGCATCTATTCAGAGATTTTAAAGTACTGAAAACAGAAACAAGAATTTATACACAGGAACCCACTGTCCACTGGGTCAAGAGAAAAGACAATGTAACTTTGCTGGGTAGGTTACACAGCTGTTCAAGAATTACTTGCAGAATTAACGAAAATAGGTTTCAATAGGAGTGGAAAGGGAAAGGAAGAGCTTGACAGTGGTGCCTCCTCAAAGTTTCCCAGGTACTTCATGTACTTCAAGTTCAGTCGCAGACAGCTAGTCAGGAGACAGTCATACCTCAGTATAATAAAGAGACATGGAATGCTTGACAGTCAAGGACCGGCTCTGTAAAAGAGGTGCACATCCTTGTACAGTGGAGAGGAAGAGAGACATGTTTTTAAAAAGCATCTGATCAACCTGCAAGTAGACAGTGAAGCAAAATCTATAATCCTGTAATTGTGTCTTTTGATGACTAAGGAGGCAGGATAAATTTTCACTATCTGAGTTTGGGTAAGAGGGGAAAAATGAATTCAAGATGATTTCAGGCAAATATATGCCTCTGAAAACTATTAACATAGGAATCAAGCATTTACCATATCATTTGGCATATGTAAAATCATGAGCTTTGTGATACACCAGACACTTACAACAGAATAAATTGGAGTGCTGAGTGATAGTGCTATAATAATGACAATATATTATCATTTTTACAATAGCAATTATAATAATAATTGTTAATGTGACAGATATTCAATGCTATCAAAATAAAATGTATCAGTAACAATAATGAGCATGTCACCAAAATATATTTTAAGTTATGAGATTATACTTGACATTGTTAGGCTTCCTAACAGTAACATGTTCATCTCAAATACCTGCCACTTTAGTTATTGTCAGGTATGTCTAACTGAGAGGTGATGCTCGACCATCAACAACAATAATGTCACTGTCCTTTTTATGTGAATTGAGCATTGTTATCGCTATTGTCATGGTAATTCTAACTGTAGATAATTACCTCTACTCCAGAGATGATCAAAAAGAGCCTCATAAAGCTGAAACAATTTACTCAGAGATAAGAGTACTGGACAAAGCCTCCACCTGTGGCCAGGACACTTCAGCATTTTCAGTCAAGTGACTTGTACAAGTGACAACCCTGCTAACTTGGGTTTCTATTTGAATAGTGGAGACCTGGACACATTTATCACAATGCCATTTTGTAAGAAAAGCAATGAGAAAGTGTTTCAAACATTTCACCATGATATTGGATCAGAGGATCTGTCAGCCACTAGGAATCTTTTTACAAGACCCATTGGTGATTGTTAGTTTTCAGCCAGTTTTGGAGCTCAGCATCTGGAAACATTTCCAGATGAGAAACCAGCATGAATGACTGAATCTCACCGACTCCTAGATCCCCATTCATACAGCATTCCCATTTTTAGTTATGGCTCTGCAAATGCCAGTCATCTTTTCAGGATGCTCCTTTTTTATTGAGGTATCAAGCCCTGAATTCCTTGGCTACTCTAATTACAGCCTAGATAGCACAGTCTCGGTAGTGGCCACCTCGACACAATTGCGCCCTACAGGAAATGTGGTGGGAGCTGGTGGACTGGTGGTCACTTCTCAGGGAACTGTGTGTGGTAGGGGATCACATATCAGAAGCAGAGCTGCTGAGACATTCACTGAAGAGATCCGCAGAATGGCAGAGACTGTTCAATACATCTGCCTTATAATTCTTAGGAAAATTACTAAGTTCATGAAATGCTAAATGTGGAAAATGATGAAGGGGTGGATCCTCTCATCTGGGCCTGACATATGTAGCATGGTTGAACTTTTTTCATACTCTAATGCAGATATACCAAAATCTGTACCTTCCTTATGTTCTAAAAGTGATCTTAAATATCCTCATGAGATTTACCATTCTGGGTGGCAGAGAATGAATGAAAAGATCTCAAACTTTTCTTATTTAAAAGTTCTGTTGTTGTTCATCTAAACATTTGAAAATGGTCTCAAGAAAATACACAGTCAACTCAAATTCCAAATCCCACTCAGAACTGTTTTTCCACTTTTTTTTCCTCCTTCATCTATCCACTTATCATTAGGAGATTGGAGAAGGATGCATCGGGCTATCTTCTGGGTGTATGCTGGTCCGAGTCTCATGTGGGATGGAGTGCCATTTCCCGCAGGCATCTGGCCTTGGTGACTACTGAGGCATGTTTGACCCCATTTCGGTTCTCTGTGCTCTGTGTGAGCAGCCCGTAATGCTGACACTTCCCACGAAGGATAATTAGGATGTTCTCATTCTTCCCACTGTGTTCTCTAGATTCTACCTCTTTATTCAGAGATGCTGCAAAAGCTGAGAATCAGACTCTTTTCTTCCATTTGGCTTCCTGCTTTGGGTTTCTTAGCCCATAGCCACAACTGCTTGGTTACTCCACTGGTTGTGAAGATGGCTTCATGGCAGCCCTCTGGCCCTCACTTCAGCTCTTTGCCCTGTACCTACTGGGACCTGCAAGATTTGGAGAATTTCTTCTACCCCCATTTAAGATAGAATATCAAAGTAAATTCACCTCAATGCCATCTCCCATTTGCTCAAGATGATCCATATTGACTGCAAAACAGTATGTCACAGCCCTCATTCTCCACTGATGCTCCCCCCAGACATTTCTGAACTGCCACCAAATAACTTCAGTGCCCTGCTGAACATGGGCCTTCTCTCTGCAGCTGAAAAAATATCATTGTGGGTTATATCTTAAGAAGAAAGAAACAAATCCTCTGCAATGGGACTTACTAAACTCATCTGGTCATTTTCACTATTTTACTTATTGTTTTAGTGTCTGACCTCTGACATGACTTCTTATCTACCCTGAACTACCTCTCCTAGACCAGAAGGGCATTCTTTAACTTACCCTCCTGCATTGTGAAATTATTCCTCCAAAAGTAGAATGTGCCCTTCTTTCAAACCTGGGGCCAAAACATTGGAGGACTAGCATGTGACTGTGAGTATCAGCTCAATACTATATGTTTTAAGGAAATACTATGGTTTTTCTTTTACATTCGATTTAATGAAAGAAACTGGGGGAGTCAATTCTTTGGAGATATAAGAAATAAACCACTAGACCAAACCTTTAGCTTAACTCCAAAAGTAAGACCTTACTGCCCTCTTAAAGATTAGTCTTGTCCTGACTGGTGTGGCTGAGCTGGCTTGGCATCATTCCACAAAGGAAAAGATCTCGAGCTTGATTCTCAGTCAGGACACATGCCTGGGCTGCAGGTCCGTCTCTGGTTAGGGCATGTATGAGAAGCATATTGATGTTTCTCTCCCTCTCTTTCTTCCTCTCTTCCCTTCTATCTAAAAATAAATAAATAAAATCTTTTTAAAAAGACTAGTCTCAGGTACCATAGCAAAATTGACACTTGGATGTTTGTTTGTTTTTCTACCATAAAGCTGCTTACAGAGTCTTTGTATGGTCCGAACACTAGAATCCACCTCATTTAATATGGAACACAATTGAAACGGGGCTAACTTGTCTTCCTTTACCCACCATGACAGGCAAGAAGTATTTCTCTCTCTGGAAGAACCCATTACACTCATGCTGCATTACTGGCTCTTGTAACAAAATGATATATTTTATTGCCTTGTTTACTAACCCTTCCTGTTCTGGTACACATTGCTGGCATTTTAAAATTGGCTTTCTGTCGAAAAGTAGTTCTACTCTGTATTTTCTAACTGAGCATTTTAACCCAACTTGAACAAAATAAGCTGTAATAATTCTGAATATATAAATTCTCATAACCTTTTAAGACACACTTGCTTGTTTTACACTAGGTTTAACTTTAAGGCACTTTCCCTAATTCTTCTCAGTTGATAGAAGTATTAAAAACATAGCTTATCCTAGAGGCTACTCAACAAAGGGTCAATTACTCTGTATTTACTCCAAATTCCAGCTATAACTGTACAGTGAGATTGAAAATACTCTTATAGTTTGTGTTAATATTGATGACAAAGTTGACACGCATTTCAATATAAGCTTGACTATCAAGTCGGTGGTGCTTAGTGGCTAGGAAAAGGAGCTTCAGAATAAGATCCTTAGAATTCCAGTCCCTGCTCTGCCACAGTTGGGTTTGAGATCCTTTGCACATCAATATGTCTCTAAGGTTATGGTCTCCATATTGCAGATATTTACTGCTTGACAGAACTTCATGGACACTATCTGAGATAAAGTGTGTCAAGACTCTGGTTCAGCATAAGATTTCTATGGAAAGAGTGACTATATTATCTAAAGATTTGTCAGATAAAATTTGTAGCAACTAATTAAGATGATATCAGCACTACCATTCAAATCAATTACAACAAATTGAAATGGTGGGAAATTTTTCACATTCACATCTATTAATGGTCATAAGCCTCATTCTGGAAGCCAAGAACAGATTCCATAGGAAGAAAGGTATTTTTGATCTGGAGCTATGCAGTTTCTTGAAATGTCTCCTGAAATAGATTTCTTATTTAATAAACAATGCGTTTCTGCAGATTGATTTGACCTCATCTCCAACCTCATAAGCAGAGTCTACAAATCAGCTGTGTAAGAAATCTGAACCTAGCTATGAGTGAAAATAATAGGAAGCATAAAATTAAATGAAGTCAAAATAAATATCCAGTTTATTTGACAATAGATGCGAAGTCAAGTTTAATGTGCCTCTTAATCTAAAGGCAAATTAGTGAAGTACATTTTCCTCCACAGCTATGAGACACCGCTGACTATGTTCATGCTTTAGTGCAACCAGCACTTTACTAGCTTTTTCCGTAGTTAATATCTTTTGCTATCCTAGATATGGCCTGAAGAAAACTTCAAGGCACCATTTACTAAAAGGGGAACAAATTGATTCCATTTTCATAGTGCAACTCCAGAATCATTTTTCTCTCCCTATTCTTTTTCAAAGGTGTACATAATTAGGGTATTTTTTGTATTGCATATTTGTATACTCTTTTTCCTCTTCCTTATGCTCTCCTCTGCTACATTTATATTTATATAACAGGTACAAACTGAGCATATAATGAAGTGGAAGACACAGTAATAAACAGTAATTTCTTGGCTCATCCTTCCACCTAGGTTGCTAGAAATGCATCTTGTCCTACCCACTCTCATTATACAGAATATTTTGCTACTTATGCCAAGGCCACAGATATGTGTTGCTTTCCTGAGACAATGTTCCTCAACACTTATTCAATCAACAACTATTTTTTGAGGAACGAATATGTCCAGGAATGTGGTGTACAGTGATAAAATAGTTGAAATGAATGTGTGAATTCTGCCTTCATGGTGACTCCAGTGTAAACATTACCTGTTTAATATGCATCTACCACTGCTGTACATTCCAGCTACTATTATACTGCAGAAATTTTCTTTCTAATGCTCTGTCACAGTGTTTTCTCTGTA
Source organism: Tonatia bakeri (assembly GCA_004024845.1). Classification (NCBI taxonomy): domain Eukaryota; kingdom Metazoa; phylum Chordata; class Mammalia; order Chiroptera; family Phyllostomidae; genus Tonatia; species Tonatia bakeri. Next base: position 51,633 of record PVIA01001305.1, on the reverse strand, counting down.
ATTCATCTCAACTCCCATTCTCCTATTGTTATTTAGCATAGCATCACTACATTTTGAGTGTGCTACAAAGACCTATTCTCAGATTCTAGATGGTACCATTCACTGAAGTAGCATTATTCTTCCCCTAGATGTATGGGCAGCACATTAATCCTAGCTCTATTGCCATGCTAGATCATGTTTCCACCTGGCTGATGTGGAGTGAGCAAATTGACCTTCTCAATCATTCAACCGCTACCTCTCATATGCATTATTCTTAAATTCTTTTCTAAATTTCAACAGCTTTCTTTTACTTTCCTTTCTCCCTTTTCAGCATTCAAGAAACGAGTCATCCTCTAGTCCTCATCTCAGATGAGAAATGAGAGTTGTCCAGAGCAGTTGGGGGAAAATGAAGGCTGCTGGGTTACTCAGCCTTATCATTATTTTCTTGTCCACAACACTAAGATTCATATTTACCATAAATAAGTAGAACTGTACTTTAACATTATCTGGTGATGTGCTTGAATTATGTTTGTTGACAGACATCAAAGATTGCTCACTTCAAGCATCTCTCTCTCTCTCTCTCTCTCTCTCTCTCTGTTGCTCTCTCACACACAAACACACACAGTCTTTGGTAGTGCTCTTGAGAGCTGAGATATGTGCAGTGGCAAGATGGTTGTTACTTGAAATAACAGCATAAATAACTGATGATCAGTTTTATTTCCTAAAATACATGGCCTCAGTATGAATCTACATTTAACTTCACTAAATGCTCATTCATCATAGATGTGTCTTCAAAATCAACCAAAACATTATTTTCACTATGACGGACCTTCAAATATTAGAAGACAGTCATTACTTGTTCCTTTAGTATTTTGTCTCAGTGTATCACTGTACTTACAAGCAATTCTCAGATGAGAAGATTTTCATTACTTCACCCATCCTGATAGCTCCTCTCAGGGCAAATCCTGGTGTACTGATGCCTGTTTAAAGATCTCCCTGAGTAGCACACTGTGTTTGTAATTATATCTTTACCTCTGTGGTCCCTTCTTTGTCAGTCTGTTCACTGCATTACTCTCAGACCTGTTACCCTAAGTCCAAATCTAATCATTCCTGAGCTACTTAAAAACGCTTCATGGCTCCCCACCAACTTCAAGGCCAAACCCCATATCTGACCCGATGGCCTTTCACAGCCTGGATCCTGCCTGTGTTCCTACCTCCCTCCCCAGCTGCTCCTCCAGGCCACAATCTCAGAATGGCTGGGTCTCATACTTCTCACTGTGACTTTTCAGAGAGACCAGGCAGGGGACTTGGGGAGAGTGCGAAGGGTCATATTAAACAGTATCATCTGGTTGCTTTGTAAACTACACATGTCCCCTTCTCCCTTCTCAGAGGTGTCCACACCCTCAGCAGCAATGGCGCCCCTTGTTGAGTGTCAGTGAAGTGATGAGTCAGTGTTCACCCTGAGAGGTGTCATTTCTCCTAGTTTCCTTAAAATAGATTGAAGATGAAACAGCTCTGCTCCCCTACCTGTGTGCTGTACCAAATTTAAATCTTTCCTCTGAATTCTTTTCCTAAGGGCAGTTGTTAAGCCAAGTTTCCTGGAATAATTTAAAATCATAGAAGACCTCTAACAGAGGTAAAATGGTAAGTTCTTATTGGTTTTGCTTTTTGATTTATTGTTCCCTTTTTTTACCGTGAGGATATTATCAAAGAAGTAAAAGCAAGAGTCCATCCTGGAATTTCCATCTCTTTGAATGCAGTGTGCTTGCATAGATAGATGCCTGGGGCAGCTGAAGAATCCAGTTCCTGACCCCTGGTCGGGAACACTCTCTCCTAAGCAAAGCCCCGTAGCACTTGGTCCTAGCAGAGGCCATGGTTCTAGAAAATGCCATTTCTTTCTCATTTCTCTTTCTTTTCTTGCACGTCTCTCATCCATCCATAGCATTTCCTCCCTTGAACAGTACATGAATTCAAGTGCAATGAAACACTGTGACCACTACAATGTAAAGGAAAGTGGCTCAATCAACAGCTCTTATTCTGGTTGTAGTTTATTGCTTGTTTGCCTTTGGATGGTGACCTCTTGTGGGGACACAACCAACAGAGACTGTCAAAGCTCGTTGGTCCCAATGTGATGCTTTGACCTAATTAGTTTATTTTCACAGCTGTGTAAAAAGATCCTAGAGAAAAAATAGATCTTTCCAGGTGTGAGCTATTACCCTGAAATAGCATTTGCCACCTGCACTAGTCTGTGATCATTGTCCATTAGTAGATGTCACAGGACACATTGTCTTCTAGTCAAGACTCACAGGACCAGCAGACTTTTTCTTAAGGAATATGATATATCTGCATGCTAGAAAATTACTCACATCTACTCTGTAGTGGAAAAACATGAATAATTTATCTTGCAAATATTAAAATTCATATGAAGATATAAAAAATAAATTTCAGTCTAGCTACCCACCCATTCCTTCTAGTTTACATTATATTTTAGAAAGCCAGTGTTTCTTAAAATGTAAAAGTAATCAGATACACAGTGAGGAAATCATACTCTTTTTACAGGAAATAGTATAAAACACAACATAATGGTTACAACAAATGAAGACCCTAATTAAAAATTAATTGTGCATTTGTACAATTTAAAACCAATCAAAACTTAGACATAACAACAGCAACAACAACCATAGTTCAAAAGGGACCTAAACCACTGAAGTGACCTCTACTTCCCCTGGCATACATAACTATTGTGCTTACATATAAACAAACTCAATGGAGCCCATCCTCTATACCCTTTCCGTTTCCTTTTCCAATGGTGTATGTCTCTGTGTCCAAAAATTTGGGCAATGGATGTGTTTTCTCATACTATTAAGGCACTGTACACTATTTTAAGGAAAATTCATGCTCAGAAATTAGAATCTGCAGCCATGTGATACTTGGTTTAATCAGATGAAAATGTTAGGAAACTGGCCTAAGTCTAGTCTGTGAAGGCTGAACAGTGGACCATAAGCAATTACAATAAGAGTACAGACTTGAGAATTACAGTGCCTGGAACCAAACTAAAGAGACACACAAATAGTAAGAGAAGGGAAGGCCATAATATTTCATTATGTTTTTGAGATTGATAAACTGTTGTTCCTTTCATATATAAAAAGAATATATTATTTCCAGTAGAAATTGGCTGTCATCAATGTTGACAAGCATAAGGGGAGTGTAAGGGGAAGAGAAAAAACAGAATGGATACAGAGGACAGAGCAGACAAATATTCTCATAGTAGATTTTAATATGTACCATGATTTAAGAAGGACTGGTAATTTAGTTAGGAAATAGAGAATAGTAGGTAAATAAAATAATTAGGTATATTATGTAAATGCAATAGTTACTCTGCAGGACTTGATTAATAAGAGTTGTCCTATATGTTATTCATAGGCTCGCATCAAAGACAAATTTCAGTGCATAAGCTCAAGTATTCAAGCACAAAGAAACAAAGTTTTTTATATTTTTCTCTTGCTGAACTTAATTTGTATTCTGGGCCCCAGGTCCATCAAGTGGCAGAAACTCAATCTCAATTATTCCTAACCAACTCTCCTCCAGGACTGTGTCTACAAAATGCCAGGTGGGGGGCCATCTGGCCTTCAGTGTCATCAGCTGTCCCTGCTGGCACCCACTGAGACTTTCTCCTTTCAGCCTGGTCTGTGGTCACTGGTCTTTGCAGGTTGCCACTGCAACCTCTACATCCTCATTCCAAGGACACACTAAGCCTCCTGGCTTTCTGTGCATTTTTAGTTCGAGAAATTTTGCTTCTCCTGCAATTGTTCTAAGATAGGAAAAAGTCTGTGATATGCTCCCAGCCTGCATGCCTCATCAGATCTTGCTTTGAGACAGCCCCTGTGCATCTGAAGGCCCTGTCGTTCTTTCCCAACTCCGGAGCTTGTTCTGTGGACATCAGTAAAGTACACACCCTTTCTCAGTGATGTTACAAACATCGAGACTCCTTTTTTTTGACTCTCATTCTTTTCTTTTCCTAGCCAATGGAAATTTTCTCTGAAGATGGAGCCGAGATGTGAAGAAAAACTACTTATACTCATTCTACATTCTTCCAAATATTTTGAATTTCAAAACTCAAAATGTAAAGCTAAATCTCATTTCTTTTTTATTTTTAATATGTCAGTCACTATGTATTCTATCTGAACTAGGGTAAAGGGCTTATAAAATTAATTAAACCTGTGTTATGCATTTACTATATGATAGTGAATAGTATACTGCTATATTTATTTTACCTATTTAGGTATCAGATACTGAAAATGTATCAAATGTGTTTCTAGATTTGAAACTGTTTCTTATAGGCACCATTGAAAAAAAAAACTGAAGCCATCACATTAAAATGCAGTTCTGTGTCAGATTCTACATGACTAAACAAATGTGATCCAACATTATTCAATAATAAATTTTGGAGTGCCTCTGGTAATGCATGCCTCTTAGATAATGCTCTCTAAAATCACTTCTCTGACTTGAAGAATTAGACATTGAAGAGCAGAGAGTCTGGATTGCTCTACATAATAAATGCTTGGAAAGTTGTGCTTTCATTTTGCTCAGAGAAGGTTAGGTTTATTCTTTGGATGAGCAACTGTCATGCTTGCAAAGGTATTATGAAACTGAAAAGACTTTGTAAAAGACCAGCTCACTATCAGTCAAAGGTATACATAGACAGCCTCCTTATTCCAGGAAAAAAAATTTGGATGCGTGGCAGCAGCATGTAATCAAATGTTTAATTTAGTATCCAGCATCTGACAACATGGATACAAGCAGTACCAGGTGTCATCAGGAGTTGCCACAATGATGGAACAATTTCTTGATACCCTCCTGGATATCAAGACAACTTACAACCATTGGTGGGAATCTTGGTGTAAACACTTGGTAATAATGTGTTTACTTCATTCAGCCTTATATGAAATCATACAATGTAGATCAATTTAAATGTTTGCTAAAGATAAAGGCAATAGTCATGTATAGAATATTTATGATAGGCAGACAGATAGATATAGATATTTAATAATTAAGACCTTCAGTAAAGAATATTTTTTTAGTTTTTTATGTTTTTAAGTTATATTTTACTGATTATTCTATTAGAGTTGTCCCGATTTCCCCCTTTGCACCCTTCCACCAAGCACCCCTTACTCCAGGGGTGTCCAGCCTGCAGTCCACAGGCTGCATGCAGCTCAGGATGACTGTAAATGAGGCCCCACACAAAATTATAAATTTATTTAAAACATTCTGAGATTTTTTTTTTTGAAATTATGTGCTGCATTGCATTTAATGTGTGGCCCAAGACAACTTTTCTTCTTCCAGCCTGGCCCAGAGATGCCAAAAGGTTAGACACCCCTGCCACTCTGGCAATTCCTTCTCCATTTGTTCATGTCCATGGGTCATGCATATAAGTTCTTTGGGGTTTTTTAGATTCAATTGTTGATAGTTATGTACTCATTGCCATTTTAATGTTATAGTTTTGATCTTCTTTTTCTTAAATAAGTCCCTTTAATATTTCATATAATAATGCTTTGGTGATGATGAACTGCTTTAGTTTTTTTCTTGTCTGGGAAGCACTCTATCTGCTCTTCAATTCTCAGTGGTTTTTTGCTGGATAGAGTATTCTAGGTTGTAGGTCTTTGCTTTTCATCACTTTGAATACTTATTGCCAATTCCTTCTAGCCTGCAAAGTTTCTTTTGAGAAATCAGCTGACAGTCTTATGGGAATTCCTTTGTAGGTAATTATCTGCTTTTCCCTTGCTGCTTTTAAGATTCTCTCATAATCTTTAACCTTTGGCATTTTCATTATGATGTGTTCTGGTGTGGTCCTTTTTGCATCTATCTTGTTTGGTACTGTCTGTACATCCTGGTCTTGCATGTCTATTTCCTTCACCAAATTATGGAAATTTTATTTTATTATTTTTTCAACTAGATTTCCAATTTCTTGCTCTTTCTTTTCTACTTCTGACACCTCTATTATGTGCACGTTGGTATGCTTAAATTTGTCCTACAGGCTCCTTACACCATTCTCATTTTTTGAATTGTTTTTCTTCTTGCTGTACTGATTAGATGTCTTTTGCTTTCTTATGTTCCAGATCACTGATTTGATTCTCAGTTTCATCCACTCTACTGTTGATTCCCAGTAAATAGTTCATATCAGTTAGTGTCTTCTTCCTTTCTGATTGGATCATTTTTACTCTGTTGAAGTACCCACCCAAAATTCCTTGAGCATCCTGGTAACCAGTGTTTTGAATTCTGCATCTGATAGATTGCTTATCTCCATTTCACTTATTTCTGTTTCTGGAGTTTGTTCCATTCCTTCATTTGGGCCATAATTTTTATCTCCTCATTTTGGCAGCCTCTCTGTGTTTGTTTCTATGTATTGTATAGAGCTACCTTGATTTTGTGTCTTGGTAGTGTGGCCTAATGTAGTAGATGTCCATCTGGTTTGGGACTCTCTGTGCTTCCTGGGCTTGTATGTCTATTTTCTTCACCAGGTTAGGAAAATTTTCTTTCAAACAGCCAGCATTTTGTCTTAGAGAAAGCTGCCCTCAAGCACTTGCTCTGATGCCCGACATTTCATTTTTGTTCCCTATGTTCCTGGTGCCTTTCCAGCTGCTATCCCAGCAATGGAAGTTGGAGTGACTCAAAGAAGTCTGTGCATGGGCCCTTTAATAACTTCCTGAGACTCCAGAACTCTTCCATCTCACTCTGCCTCAATTCCTGTTAGTTTTTACAGACAGAATTATGGGAACTTATCTTTCCAGCACTGGAACACTGGGTTTGGGGGAGTGATATAATGTTGGGACCCCTCAATTCTCATGCAGAACCTCCACAACCAAAATGTCCCTCCTGATTTTTATCCACCACACATGAGTGTGGGCCCAGTCCAATTTTTGTTTCCACCTTCCTACCAGTCTCAAGGTGGCTTCTTTTTCTAAATCCCTAGTTACTGGATTTCTATTCAGCTATATTTCAGGAGGTTCAGGATTATGGTTCCCTATAGTTTTAGTTATAATTTTGATGTGGTTATGGGAGGAGGTGAGTACCTACTACATTTATTTATGCCACTGTCTTGTCCAGAAGATTCAGGACACAAATTTGATAGGCTCTGAAACCATATTGTTTTTATTGTGGATCTTCATGATCATAATAATAATGAAGCCATATAAGATGTGTTACAAGTATTCCTGCAGTCAAACTAAATCTAAAATGATTTGAAATTACAAAATCCTACATTAAAATATATCTTATGAGAATGGGTCTGCCAGGATATCTCTTTGTCTGTCTTCTTGTGTCTGACTCTTGTAGCATTAAAAATCAGATTTTATTGTGTACATTCAGCCTGACCCATTGCTTGTTTATGTTTATGTTCATTTAATTTAAATCATTTTTGAAATATTAAACCACATTGTATTGTTTTAAACAGCTTTTCCATAATATATATATATATATATATATACACACTACACAATTCACAGATATTTATAATATTAATATTGTTCATGTCAGAACCATGTTCTAAGAATTTGAGTCTTGTTTAGCATGGATTTTAGTTCAAGAGGTCAGTAGTGGAATGACCATGCCAGATATTTCTTTGCTTCATATATGAAATATTTGGTTGAAAGAATCAAGATTCTACTTCGTTAAGAAAGCTGACACTGTATTTTGAAAGAGATTTAACTTGGAATTACCTTTTAGGGGAAATTAGTATATGATGTGCTTCAAAAGGTGTTAATAGGTGCCATGATTAAGGAAATAATTGAAATAATTCTTTTCAGGATATAGATCCTACCAATTAGAATAAGATATATTTATTTATTTTTAGAATAAGATTTAAGTTGATTTTTAGCTAGAGAATATTTACCCAGTGTTTTATTTGTTTTAAGATGCTTATTCAAAATGCTAGTGTTCGGAGGAATAATTCATTTCCAAATACAGAGCTATGTCAGCTCTACAAAAGTAGATTCATTAATACAACTTTGAGAAATACTTGAATTTCAATGCCTAGGCATTAGTTCAATCACTTATTCATCATCACTGAATACTCAATATTATCTGACTCCACACTGCATGGCAGCTCCAGTAGAGGCCTGGGTACTGCAGTGAACTCTATTAACAAGGCCTCCTGCTCAGAATTTATAATTTTCGTTTATATAGGCACCTGGGTTCTTCACAATCTCTCTCTTGAAATTATACCATACAAATTTACCTTCATCAATGATTCAGTTATATACTAAACTGTAGATGTTTAGAGAAAATACAAATACGATAATGAGACTTGAATATACTTAGTTCCTAAGTAACCTTTTCCATGTTCTTTCTTGTGTGTCACCTGTCCAAACGGGAGTGTGTGTACACATGTTGGAGTGCTTTTATTTATCTGTTAGAATCTCTACTCAAACCAAAAGGCAGAAGGGCAGAGACAAAATTCATTAATGCAAACTATTTTAAATATAATTTAATCTTTGAAGATTCAAAAAACAGGATTTTACAGTGCTGCCTTTATCACTAATGGAACATTTTTCAAACACCAATTGCTGTACTAAGTTATGTTTGATACATCATTAAATAAGCCATATTGAACTGTAATTTAATTCTTAGATTTCTTGAGTGTTTTTACTGTTAGTATAGAATTATGTTAACCTGGACCCCATATAGAAAAAGAAATTCTTACCTTTATAATCTCAGCCCTCTTTAAGGAATTGTTGAAAACAAATACTATATTTTATATTCATATTCTAGGAAATGAAGAGTACCAGGAATAAAATACAGCTTAATCTTTGACTTTGAGATGGTGCTGTTTACAAAATTGAAACATTTTCAGATGAAGGATGATGAACAACTTTGAAAAACATGAGACTTTATTTCATTTTCTTCACCTAGATGGAAAACCAGGTTTTCTTTAGATATTTGTATATTTTTAATTCACTTTGCTGAACAGAAATTATCTGAGGGAATGAATGCAAGTGATTAGATATTAACAAATTATTCTAAAACGAAATTAGATGATATAATATGGATAATTACAACTTCTATATCTCATTTATTTTCATTAATATTCTACTTAGAGATCTTTTGTATAACCAGCTCCCTCTATAAATCTCTGACACACTGAATTGTGCTTACTTGTGCCTCCTCCTGAAATAAGCCTGTAAATATTTTCTGATTCTCAGGGTTTTAATGATCCTGGTGAGTTCTCACATATTCCTGGTTGCTATCTTTCCAAAATTGTTCTTCTCTGAAGAGACTTCTGATTATTCTATCCTTGCAAAATCAATGTCTTTAATATCAAAGGTTGAAGGTATTCTTTCTTTGTGTCTGTAGTTATCCTTTAGTTGAATGAGCATAGTCAGAACCTTCTTGCTGTTGATTCAGCTTTCCAGCTGACGGCTGATGGCTACATGAAAATATAACGCAGTTAAGTCCTCTCTTGATGTGGTATATAGGTTCTTAGGAACTGTGACTTTAAGAAAAATATATAATGAAATCAAGTTTACCATTGGCTAATTGATATAAGCAAGGGTTAAGTTCCTAGGGAATGCAAGTCCTGTCCAGAAGGTATCTAGCCAGGTAATATGAAAAATGGAGACATTTATTGAAGAAGATACAAGATACAAGAAACATTGTACATAGGACAATGATGCCTCAGTCCCTTTCCAAGTAGGCACGTTGGGACTTCACACAGTTCAACCAATCCCAAGTAGCTGGCCCATTGAATTTTCCTGAATCTCATCAATAGTCTGAAATCTCTTCTCTTTCAAAGGGGATTTTAGGTTTGGGAAAAGCCAGAAGTCCCAGGACTCCAAATCTGGCCTGTAGGGGGTGCTGAGTCACCTGAGTGATTTGATGTTTCCCTAAAAAACTTTGAGGTGATACATGAGCATGCAAGTTGTTATGATTAGGCTGCCAATCACCAGTTGCTCATAACTGCAGCCTTTTGAATCATTCAAACAGTGTCCATGGAGGAATGCTCAAGCTTAATGCAAAATTTGGTGCAGATTTGTTGCTCTACTGACTCAGGACTTTTGAAACCAATGCACACAGTACTTGCTTAACATTCAATGGCATCTACTTCCCCCACTGACTAGTACAGTGAAGGCATTATTGTTCATGCATGCACATTCCAGTCCACTCTCCTTGACTGCCAGGTTACATCGATGTTGGGCAAACCATTCTTGTTATATTAATAATGGTTGGATTTTTTCCAGACAGATCTCATATTTCTGGTCAAAACACATCAACAAACTTCTAAATAAAGACACAAAGCACAATTAATATTAAACATTTAAAAATAAATGTGAGCTATACATACATTTAACAAAGATTAAAAAACAAAGAACATAATTCTTTTTCCAAACTGCTTATTCCGGTTCAGGGTCCTCTCTCTGTATCTCAGGACACAAGGTGGGCACCCACCCTGGACACGATGCCCTTCCATTACAAGGCCACTCACACCCATTCACACTTTGCTCAGACTGGGACAATGTAGACATGCCAATTCACTTCACGTGCACCTCTCTGGGGTGTGGGAGGAAACCCAAGTGCCTGGAGAAAACCCATGCAGCTGTGGGGAGAATGTGCATACTCCACACAGTGGCACCAGCTGGGAATTAGTAATAACGAATCAATATTGAGAGAAACATTGTTTTTCAAGGACCCCATGTGCTATTGTACAAGAGCACCTACCATTACAACTAGTAATTTCATGGAAGACAAAGTAAATCAAACTAATTGCTTGGCTTTGGGGGACAATAAAACTGGTTAATGAGGGAATGGAAAATTTTACACATATTTTGAAATGGAATAATGTTCTGTGCAACCAGAGGGACCTGCATTTGAATCCTGGTTCTTTTCTTTCTAGTTGAGTGAAATTTTCCAAGTTATATAACTTCTTTCTTACATAGTCTGTTCTCCTATGTTGATAAAATACTCCCAAAAGTTGTTAGGAGAATTAAATTAGTGTGAAATTAGTGAGAGATATTTAGTATATGGTAGACATAGGACTTTAATATATATTTCCTTTATTTGTTGAAGCAACAAGTGGGCACTATCCTACTTATTTTATTCTTTAGGAAATTGCTCTTTGACTATGAGAGTCATTTATCCAAGTCAGAGATTACTTTCAATACTGAGAAAGAATGGCAGGGTAGACTGACTTGTAAAAATGAATGAGTATCTAATAGGCAACCTAGATAAAATGGGCCAGAGAATATTCTTCTTCATACAACATGAAATTAACCTGTAGAAGATTTTCCTACACCCAGTTAAACAAAAGCTAATTTCTGAGTGAGTTTAACAAATGGCTAGATTTAAAACTAAAATTAATTAGGAAAAATATTGTGCTTCAGGGATAAGCTTATCAGAAAATAATGAATGTGCACAAGATTTATGGTTACGAATCTCTGCCTCGGGCTGTGTGTTCTGGTCATCTGGGACCTTGTTGTGGGATTGTGTAAACTACCAGCAAGTTGGCAGCCAGCTGACACCCAAGAAAGGTGTCTCATTCAGAATCAAGGGAGGCCCAGCCAGAATCAAGAATAAAGCCCAGTTTTTAGAAAAAAGTACCAAAGACACTGACATATACTTTCTTCCTCTGAGAGACTGCATCACCACAACTTTTTTGAAGTCTAAGGAGAAAGTTTAGAAGTTCTAGCATCAGGACCCACTACTTACAACCAACAAGAGAATTCTCCTTGGACTGTGCTAAGTGGAAACCCCCACCCTACACCCATTAACCATTATAGAACTGGAGAAAGCTTCCTGGTCTGAGATGTCAAGCTTGCAGTCCATGGGTCCACGGCAGCCAGCACAGTATGAACACCTTCGGTCAGGCGTGCTCTGCCTTTATTGCAGTCCCCTCTGCAACCTGTTTTCCTAAGTTTGTGGGTTTGAGTTTGCCAGTCCTACTGTAAAACAACCTTTCTTTAAGTGAGCAGGAAAATAATTAGAGACTTTTCAGAATTCCTTAAAATATAAGATGACATATAAAAATAAGCGGGAACCTGTAAGTCTACAGAATAAAGAAAGAAAATAGCAAATCCTTTTCAAAGCAGCATATCATTAAACTATTGAACATGCTTTACCTCACTGGAGAGCAATTAATGGCTGGGTGTGTTTAACATAGCACAGGTAAAACAATATTTATGGACACCCTTCAAAGAAATCACAGAAGAGCACTAGCAAGAACACAAAATGACTTTGTGACTCTTCCAACAACACAGTCTACATAGCCATCAGCGTCCTTGGTACACAGTTGGCCAGTGTGACCATGTGTCCGTCACTTCCAGCTCTTGTTTTAAAGCAAACTCAAGAAGAAACAGTAAGTTTTTTGAATTTTTAATTAGAAATAAAAATCAAAAGAAGTACAAGGTAGATAACTGTTCTCAGAGTCATTAATTGGCCATGTTGCTTTAAATTTTTCTAGTAATGAAAAAGTACATACAAGCATGTGCATGAGTGTGTGTGTTTGTGTGTGACTAACTATGGAGTCCAAGTATTTCTGGGTTAGTGGCTCTTAGTGATGAAGAACTGGAGCAGTGTTGAGTGTAACAGACAACCTCAGGTGTGCAGCCCCAGGGGGCAGCTCCTGTGCTTGCTTTTTACACCTAATCAGGGTGAGGTATGCTGCTGAAATTGCATTTCTGATGCTTCCTTTTCCACTATCTCCCTTAAGGCAATGTTATTGTGACAGACCAAAGAGTGGGGTAGAAGAAATTCTGTCTTTGAAAGATTAGATAGGATTTTCCATCCCTTCTCAGATCCTAAACCCTCAGAAAAACTTGCAAGTTTCACTGGTTAATGAACTCCAAGGGGGGAGTGTAGCTGTCCTTTAAAGAGAAAGAATATAAGTAGGATACTGTGGTGTCAACCTCCCTCCACGGAGAAACAGAGATTGCCATCACCTCTCTCCTGTTCCTTCTCACTGCTTATAAAATCCTGATTGGTCACTCCACTGCCCATTTCCCCACTACCTTGCCAAAGAATGCCAAATTCATCTTGTTGAATCATTAATAGTCCTTATTCTCAATACTTTCAAAGACTGATAATCTAATTCCTCAATTCCAAAATGTTCAAAGACTCCCTATTGCCTACCAATCAAGACACTTATCTGCATGGCATTTAATGTCCGGTGTGCTAATGGAGTCCACTTTTCCAACTTCATTTCTCACTGCTTCTTTTTATAAGCCCTATTCTCCAGGAGTGCTTTTGGCATTTTGGGAGGATGGTATTGTGTTGCATGGCACTGATTACAGAATCATTAACCTATTTGGCTCCAGTGCAGTTAATACCACAAGAACTCTCAATCACTGTTGACAACTAAAAATTCCTAACTCATTTCTAACCTCCAAATGGGAGTGCTTTACTCCTCTTGGAGGTCTGTTCATGAACTTCACTTGCTTTTCTGCCTCAATTCCTTCATCGTGCTGCTTTCTAGGCCTGGAAGTCCCTCCTTCCTGCCTTCACACTCTAAACACGGTGCCTTAATCCCTAGTTCAAAACTATTTCTCCTTCTGTCTGAATTCCCAATGCAATACATATTCATGGAGTGTCTGCCACATGCCAGGCAGTATGTTACTTGCTTTATATGCGTGATTTCCTCTTAACATTGTGCTTCCTTGCTCATCATAAGTGATATTAAAACTCACTCCCTACCTCTATCATCTTCCTCCCATCAGTGAGCACAGTAGAGGTGAAATCTAACCTCTCTAATCTTATTAGACCTTCAGCATTCATTCAGCTTGTATCTTAGGTATGAAGCACCTCTTACTAATTTTCATAAAAGCAATAATTTGACATAATTATTGGCTAGACCTGACATTTTTATATCTTATCTTCTGTACCTGACCAGTAGTTCTTCAAAGTCAAAGCATCTGATTTATCTTATTTCCTACGGAGCCCAGCAGAGTGCACTGGTGTGGCCTCAAAAATATTTGCTGTTAAAAGAATCTGGATATTGAAAAAATGATTCATATGTTCCAATTTTTAGTGTTTATTTTAAAACTTAGAACAGTTCAAAGGAGTCATGATCTAGAATATCAGAATATTAATCAGGAGTGGGGGAAGCTAGGTAAGAGCAGCTTGAAAAATTAACACTAAAGAAACTGATGAAGTTATCTGGCTTTTCAAACAAATACATAAGGAATATTCCATACTATAAAACCAACATAAAATGCCAGGAAAAGTTCAATAATATTGTGAGGATGTTAAGGGGTAACGATTCAGAGCATATCAAGAAGGGCAATTTCACAATTTCCATTATTATCAGTGAAACTCCTATGGTATAATTCACACGTACCTTAGTAGAAGCATGACCTCAACATGTTATTTTTCAAGGTGTGTGATTTTCTCCTCTAATTCGAAGCAATTTAATTTTCTGCCCAGTTCACAAAGAAATGTCAAGCTGAATGACTGGAGCATTGATATTTCTTCACATGTTGTATGTACAGTAAAAAGTTATTCTGTTATCCTTGGTATCATCAAATAAAGGCAAAAATTACACTATTCCTTAATTATTTAATATTTTTACCTTTGAAAATAAGAATTTGGATACAGTTTATAGTCATACTTATGTAACATCTTAGTAGAAATATAAAATTTTAAAATAAATTTTTGTAAGCGAATAAGGAAAGCCATTACTAAAGAACAATATCATATTATTTGTGTTCCTCTAAAATTCCAGGATGGACTGTATATTGAAAATGATTCAATACTTAGATTCTCTTCTCATTTTAAATTTTATAAATCAAATACCATGGTTAAAAGGACCGTCTCTGGCACCAGACAATTCATCGATGGTCTGGCTTTACTGATTATGAGCTCTGTCCTCGTAGGTGAATCAGAGAACATCACTTGGCCTTATTAATTAATCGAAGGTGCTGTCATTCCTACTTCATAGATTGTTGTGAAGTTAACAAAATTAATAAATTAAAGTTTTTTTTAAGAGTGCTTGACACATGATGAACATACAATGAATGTGCATTATCACTATTGCCATCTTAAAGTATGGTAGATATTGTGCTGGAGGACACATAAGAAAAACTGATTCTCACATTAAATTTACCATTATGTTCTTTCAAAATGTATTTCACACGATTATTCTATTTTATCATATATTAGGGAAAAGGGTACCAATGTAACACAAAAGTTTTATAATTATTTTAGAGAATTTGATTCATGAATACCAATAAATAACCGAGAATGTGACCTTTCTAGTTGCTTAAGTGCAGAGGCCATTTCTTACTGGATCCTTCATCTTTTCCACATAACACTTGGCACAGAGTGGGCACTCAGAAAATATTTGTTTATTCCATTAATCTTTCTCAGAAAAAAATTCCACTTCTACCTTTCTCCATGTAGTCAACACAACCACCTATCCTTACTCGTGCCCCAGGGTTTTTGATCTTTGTCTCCCATCTAAGGAATAGTTTCAGTTTCATCACCTCTTAATTTCTATATAGTGCTTCTAGCCCACCCTAATCTCTGCCTCCTCCAACTTCTTGCATCCACAGTCAGTGCAATAGAATTAAGCACTACATTTATTTAATGGAACGTTGAATTTGACTCTTCAACTAGATCATATGCATCTTAAGGGCAGAGATAAATTGATACTCTTCTTGTAGCATTACACAGGTGATTCTCAACAAATACTTATTAATTGATAACTACGAATGCCCACACTAGGATTTCTTCTTATGTGCCAAGTTCATCTCTCTACTTGAATTGTTCTCTTTTGTTCCAATGTTGGGTGTGTTACTCTAATGGTCAAGGCAGATCTGCAATACTGCCTGTTATATATCATGTAATATGCATGTGTGTTTTTTTATATATGTCTATATGGTCTTATACAGCCAGATATTAAATAAATGCAATTCTATTTTTTTAAGTTTAGTTTTTACTAGGTATTAGATTAAATTACCTACTGCTTTGATTCATGAATGTTTACTTTTAACAAATGTTTTAAATTGCATTGGCAAATTTGGTGAAGAAATCTTTAAGAATGTGAATTTATTTAATTTATCTGACCTTTTCATATCATATAATAATTACTGTTAGGCACTTGAGAGTATACCTTAGTTTCATTCCCTTCCTTATATTTAAACTTAAACTCATATTAATAAGTCATTATGTGTCATAGGGACCTCCCCAGCCCCTTCTCACTCAAACAAATGAACAATCGTGTATAAGAAAATATAAATCCTCCCTCCTTTTTAAAACTTTGTTTTCATACAATACCATTTTGTTTGTATTGCCTTACTGGTGTTTCCCTAATCAGGTTGAAGATAAGAATACCTACCGTTTAAGGATATTTTAGATTTGAGGTAAGAGAGGGCAATATGTCCCTAGTTTGTTTTTCATTGTTTTTATAAAACATTACTTCATTCAGAGGTAAATATTTTAATATTTGAAAAATGCATCTTAATTTAAAGTTAAAAGTTTATTTTTATTGTGATAAACTGGGATGCAAAGATTTAGATTTATTAACATTAATAGAAACAAATGCATAATTTCTAAAAAATTAAAGTAAGAATATCATCCCTTGGGGAGAATTTCATTTGAAAGAAGCAAAGGAAACAAACAGAAAAACTCCTTAGTTAAGCCTGTCGTTCACCCTATAATTTATACGCATTGCCTATCTGCAGTGTCACAGTATGTAACACTACAGTTTGCTGAGCCCACTTCAGATCTGAATCTGTCAGTGCCAGTTTCAGCCTTCTGTGAGTAAAACCAGTGGGCGAAACTCAGAGATATAGGTATGTCACTGCAATCACTCTTTTTAATATGAAATTTTGAAAAAAAAATGGTAGGGTATTTTATAATGTGGGGCATTGTATAATGTCCTCTGAGGATTCTATTACGTTTATTATTTAAGTACCTGTGATAGACTCAAGTGAAGAGAATAGCCATTCTCTACCCAAGTAGATAATAGAGATTCAATAAATGAGTTGAACTGCATGGCTGGTGGGGCTGGGATGGGACAGTGGGGTGTGGGAGGTGGAGAAGATATAGCACAGGGGTAGAGATGGAAAGGTAAATGCAGCAGCAGAAAGGACTAGGGCCTCTCAGACAATGGAGAAAAGCCCTTTGTGGATTTGTGTGGGAAGGGCACTAACCAGCTATGCATGCACACAAAATGGAACTCTATATTCAGCTGCAGGATGCATCTTGAAGTCCATGCCACAGGATCTGATTGAGAAGTATTAGGAAAAGAAACAAAGGAAGTAAGATTTGGCTCAAGGTAACTATAAAAACATCTAAAGTGGTAGGCCAGGGATCTTGTTTGAGATATACATTTCCTTCATCACATATTTTCATAAAAAGAAATGAGACTTCTGACTGAAGAGACAGAATGATATTAAAGTACAAGTTTCTGATACCTCTCCCAGGCAGCCTTCCCTGAAGAGGAAGTGGGATGGCTTACTACCTATTGGTGAGATTGAGGAACCTGACATCCATGAGTGTACTTTGACTAAAGTAGAGA
This sequence comes from Tonatia bakeri, assembly GCA_004024845.1. NCBI lineage: Eukaryota > Metazoa > Chordata > Mammalia > Chiroptera > Phyllostomidae > Tonatia > Tonatia bakeri. The sequence goes on along the minus strand of PVIA01001305.1, from coordinate 34,151 downwards.
GTGGGCCTCTGTAATTCTTACTCTTCTTCCCTCTCTCCTCCTCTCACTCCCTTTTCCCTTCTGTCTCTTGCTTCTTCCTCAAGCAAAACATGACTGTTCCCCTTCGCTTCCAGTCCATCTGTGGCTCAAGCAGAACTTTTCCATTGCAATGACCCATTTAGGTTTGAGGTAGAAAGCCTGAGTTTTCCATTGTTGCATGTAATAATAACAAAGCCATATCAAGATGGTTATATTGTCCACTGTGTCTGCTGACAATTGGTTGGAATCTACAGCAGAAAAATGGTCGACACCTTGGCTCACTTTAATATTCAGTAAATCATTAAATCCTAAGGAGCATTAGGTCTCAAGAAAAAACATATTTAGAACTTTTTGTGGACAGTGGGGAATTTGAATGATAGACATTTTTGTTATACAGTTCTATGTCAAAGTGAGAAATCAGTGAAGCTTTGTAGCTTATTTACATGTTCCTTATAAAATTAAAAAATAAAAATAACAATTGGAATCACTGACTTTATTATTATATGATATTATTATAGGCCAGGTGGTATACTATGTATTAATTATTCCAAACACCTTCTAACTGCAGATTGACACACTCCTATTACTGAAGAATGCCAAGTTTTGCCAAATGAGTGGCAGAAGAAAGTTTATACATAATAGCTAAACTCATGGCTGCAGTGGTGGCTCCTCACCTTTCATGCTCACCTCACCAGACTTAGGTAGTCAGTCTCAGCACAGCCACTACCAATCAATCTGAATTGACCCAAGAGAGGTGAAGTCTTTTGTTCACCCTGGTTCTATTATAAGCTCAGAGAGGTCTAAACTATTGTTTTATTGATTTTCTATGTTTAGATATCACTTGAAATTCTAAAAATTTCAGTAGCTTAGAAGAATTTTTCAAATAGCAAGTTGCAGGCTAAGCCTACAACTAAGAAGTCAAGTAAGTCATCTTTAGTACTCTTTCTGTTTTATGAATTGTTTAGATGGTATTTATATCTGTGATTATTGTAACTACAATGGGAATCAATAAAAGACTTTTTATTGAAAAAATATTTTTTAATTTGATCATTGTTTCCCTATTTAAGATCTTAGCTTATTAACTAGGAGAGATAGAAAAATATGCTGAACAGATTAATAAAGTCTATTAAACTACATAACATTTTCAACTGGGGGGCTTTTGACCCCAGTGACTTAGAGTACACACCTTGGTGTTAATATCTCTGTGGTCAGGTTCTGGCTCTATTTGCTTGTGCAAGTTATTCAACAGCTCTACTCTTTGATTTCTTCATTTGTAAAGCAGAGTTAACAGTACTCATTGCATGGGTTTAATGCAAAGATTGAGTGGGATAAGGTATCTGAAGGCACTTAGTGCGGGGCTTGCACATATATAGGCAATTATTTTTATCTATTATCACATATTAATATTCAAAGGCAGAGGTGATTGAGTGTAGAGTCTTTGAACCATGCCCCTCACAGAGAAGACTGGCAGGCCCCTCAGTACCTTCCCATTCAAATCCATTTTGTCTAATTTATATGCATGGCTTTGACTATAAAATTTCATTTGAATGAGGAGTAATATGATGTTTTCTGTTTTTAAATGACTGGTCTAATGAAAAGACATTCTTCTGTAAATGACTAGATGTATAACCTAGCTTCTCTGAAACCTATTTCTATAAGACAATGGCATTAATTTGAATGATCTATAATAACCTGTATAATTTTCAAAATCTATTCTTGCATTGGTATTGATTACTTAGCATTGATGTAGCACTTCAAACTTCAACTCATTTGTGATTATCTTTGAGTTTTTATAATATTAATATTTTTCTATTGATATAGTACCTAGAAAAATTCAACTATTTATTTCTGTTTTTCCTAGCTTACTTTCTCTCTGGGAATATCACAATAAGTAAAAGGAATTTCATTTCCATGCAGTTGATTACTGCATTGGCTACAAATTTGAAATCATAGTCATATTACTAACATATGTAAAGTAGCACAGAAAGAATAGATTAAGTCTAGCCTTTTATCTTTTAGAATGTGTTATTGAAAACTATATAAAATTTTATCAATGAGAGAAGATGCTAAAGCATTTGATCTCATTAAAATTTCATTTAAAAAATGTGTGCTTTTGCTTATGTGCAATTCATATGGAGAGAACCCATACCATTTATCAGGTTCTTAAATTGTCAGTGACCCCCAAATCAGAAATTGTTCCCATTACTTCATATCCACTTCCTGTCAAATCCCAGCTGACCTGTGTTCTTTTTCTTTGTATGTTCCTTGAAATTTTACAATGACAAATAGGAAGACAAAAGTGGAGATTGCAAGCCCCTAACCTACTATTCCATTTCAGGCTAATATATATACATTTTTCAAAGTTGGATATAATGATCACTCTCTCATTAAGTGATTATTTAAATTGAGCACTACATTGGTGACTGTTCTTTATTCCAAGTAACAAAGCCAAGTAAGTATATCTTATTGAAGCAAAAATGGAGGTTGTAAAAGGATATTAGGTAATTGACAGAATAGTTGAGAAGTTTGGAGAACCAGATATAGACCTAAGCAGCCAAGAGTTATACCCTGCATCACATCTCAAAACTAATCTGATAAAGAAAGGGCAGCTAAGAGAAGGAGACATTAACTGGTCCTACATTTGTGTACTAACTCTGCAGGCTGTGTTCTTTGTGGAATTCTCTGCATGGAGAGCCCCAGCTCATAAGTCTGGACCCCAGCCACCAAGGATGTTGAGGAAACAAATATTTCACATTTTTACCTTCTGTATATCAGGCAGTCTTTGATACCAACCAAGACTCATTAAATGAGACAGACTCCACAACCTGCAAATGGATTCAGTTGCTAGATGGAAAAAGTGAATAAAAGTCTTTATGATTCTAAATCCACCATAACCTCACACTGTGTATGTCAGATCCTGTAGCAGCCCTGAGAAAATGAAAATGAATAATTCACATCTCTTGTTTTCAAGAGGAGCAGACTGTAGTTAGGGTGATGGCTGAATGGGAAATTTGAGTCTAATGTAGTAGTAAGTATGGGAACACAAAACAAGAATCCCAGACTGGGAGGATGGAAATATATACCAGAATTATTTAAAGCTGTCCAGTGACTAAAATGAAGATTCTTCCCACATAGAAAATCCTTGGATTTTCATTTTTACCTCTTTTCTTTCACACATTATATCTGATCTGCCAGCGAATCCTGTTAACTCTTCCTTTAGTTTGCATCCAAAATAGTATTATTTTTATTAGTAGTAGTAGTATTTCCTAACTCCTACTGCTTTGTAAAACAAAGCAGACAATATGAATCAATTAAAATGGAAATCAGAGCATGTCCCCAATAAGCTCCAGTGGCTCTCAATCTCTGCCAGAAAAAAAGCCCGAATTCTTAGAGAGAACTAAGAAGCCCCAGGGCCTGTCACCTTCAGCACCCCTGTTCTGGCCACTTCCTCCCTCACTCACTGTACCCTAATCACCTTTGTATCCTGGCTGTTCTCCCAGCACAAGAAGAGTGGTTCCTGCCTAGAGAGCTTCATCTTTGTTCTCTGTTCCCTCTGCCTGGAATGCTCTTCCCTACATTATTTGCATACCATGTTTCTTCACCTGCTTTAGACTTTATTCAATTATATCTTGCTATTGAGCCATTTGCAGAACAGCCTATTTAAATCTCACTTCTGACCCTTACCTCTAGCATGGCACTTCACATCCCACCTCTTTGCTTTACATTTTTCCATAACCATTATCACAGGCTATTGTTTTATATCCTTTGTTTGTTCATCTCATGTATTGTTTGTATCCCTCCTTCCCTAGGATGTAAGCTCCAAATGAGCAAGAATTCTTGTCTCTCTGGCTAGCACTTCATCTGCAATGCCCCAAACATAGTAAAAAACCCGAATAAATTTTTATCAAATAAATGATTGGGTTAAAAACCCCAACTGAAGGGTAAAAACACATAGCGACTTCCTTTTCTGCTTTATTTTTTCTCCTGTACATCAGAATTTATTTTCTTAGTAATTTATTTGAACCTCATGTTTCCATCTTCACTTTGGTGAACTCGCAGTCCAGGAAATCTCCTCCCCCAAATAAATGCCAGCCTAAAGACACTTCTCCTGTCCTCCAAATAGAGGGGAAAGAACAAGGAAATAGCATAGTTAATAAACTGAGACTTCATCTTCTCCTTGTTCTTTTCAATGTCTCTTTCCTTTTACTTCTCTCTACTAGTGATTCTCATCATAGAATTTATCTAGGCAGAAACATAAAGGCTCCCAATTAGAAGGGAATGTTTCCCTTGTTCAAACTTGAGAAGAAGGAAGAGGGAAACTCTTTTTCCTGAGAGTTTCCTAGGCCACCAACTTCTGCCATAGCTCAGAATATTATTTTCTGGGTAGACTTAGGAGCTCCCCTTAGTGAAGTTTATTAAATGACTAATATAGACCAGGCACTCTTTAGTAGCTTTCAAAGCTATAATATAATGTAATTGAATTCAAACAACATATTAGAACTCCACATTATTATCCAATATTACTGGTTAGAGAACTGAAGTTGGGAAAAATGGGCCATGTGCCCAAAGTCAGCTGTCTAGTGAGGACCTTACATCCAAATTTGTGTCAGCCTAACTCCAAAAATGGCTCCTTTTCCACTTGTCTTCATCATCCTGATGGCAAGTACCTCTTCAGGCATCATGTTCCTTCTCTCGTCATTCCAGGTTTGTGCTCAGCTCCCAAAATCATCATTAGGTTACTAAAAACTTACGAGAATTTGTTTCATCACCCAGGCCTCTTTATTTTTTTAACAGTTGAAATTAGAATATAGAATATACATCACAAAACAATTTTTCCATTTTGAACACCTGTAGGGAACTAAGTTACAAAATAACTAGAAATAGATTGTGGGAGTATCAGGACATTTGTTAGATACAGATGCTGATTGTATTTTACAAGCTAAAGAGAAATTAGAGGCAATCACCCTGATTTCAAGTTTTTGCCTGCTCCTGACCACTTCCTTTCAATCAACAAAGAGGAGGACATAGAAATCAAAAAGTTTTCAGAGGCTCGACACTCTTCCAATTCAGTCAAGATGCATAATCATTTTTCTTATAAACTATTAGAAAAAAAAGACCTGCCCAGATAGTTTAAACAGCCCCTTCTTTTCTCTTTTTTTAAGTATATTTTATTGATTTTGCTACTACAGTTGTCCCAATTTTTCTCCTTTGCCCGCCTTCAACCAGCAACCCTCTTCCTTCCAGCTTCCCCCCTTAGTTCATGTCTATACATTTAAGTTATTTTTTTTCAATTTTATTTTAATGACTGCTCAAGTACAGTTTTCTCCCCTTTACTCCCAATCAAGCCCACCCACCCCCCCTCCCAACTTCCCTCCCATTACCACCCTCCCCCTAGCTTTTATCCATGTGTCTTTTAACTTCGTTCCTGTAAACCCTTCCCCTTTTCCCCTGAAATTCCCTCTTCTCTCTCCTCTGGTCACTTTCTGCCTGTCCTCTAATGCAGTATCTTTGACTATATTTTGCTTGTTTCTTTGTTTTGTTGTTTAGGTTCCTGTTAAAGGTGAAATCAATTTACAATAGCTAAGTGCTGGAAGCAACCTAGATGCCCATCAGTAAATGAATGGATCAAAAAACTATGGTACATTTACACAATGGAATTCTATGCAGCAGAAAGAAAGAAGGAGCTCCTACCCTTTGCAACATCATGGATGCAACTGGAAAGCATTATGTTAAGTGAAATAAGCCAGGCAGTGAAAGATAAATAACATTTAAGTTCTTTGGCTTCTACATTTCCTATACTATTCTCAACCTCCCTCTGTCTATTTTGTACCTAAGAGTTATGCGTCTTATTCACTGTACCTTTTCCCCCAGCCCCTTTCCCCATCCCTTCTAATAACCCTCCATATGATTTACATGTCTGTGATTCTGTTCCTGTTCCAGTTGTTTGATTAGTTTGTTTTTTTAGATTCAGTTGTTGATAGTTGTCAGTTTGTTGTCATTTTAATGTTCATAGTTTTTATCTTTTTATAGACAAGTTTCTAACATTTCATATAATAAGGGCTTGGTAATGATGAACTCCTTTAGCTTTACCTTGTTTGGGAAGCACTTTATCTGTCTCTCCATTATAAATGATAGCTTTTCTGGATAGAGTTATCTTGGTTGTAGGTCCTTGGCTTTCATCACTTCGAATATTCTTGCAAGTCCCTTCTTGCCTGCAAAGGCCCTTGTTTTCTGTTTTGATATACTACTTGGAAAAATGGGAAAATATGTCCCTTGTTTCTACTTTACACTTTATTGTTAAACCTAACGTGTGACATTTATTGGGCTGTCACCAGCACTTCTATGCTCCTGAGACAAGGTGGTGCCCAAAGGCATCCTTGGTTGTGGTTATGGTGTCATTAGCATCTTCTGTCCCAGGCAGCCTAGCTTCAAGAACTCTCTATTGTGGCCCCAAGCACCTACAATTATTTGTACCTATTGACAGGATAGCAGCTAATTAGCCTATGTGGCTTGTCAGCTGCCACAGAGGTCACTGTTTCTGTACTATTTGTGGAAAATATCCACAAGAGCAGGTACATTTAACTAGCATTTGAGAACAAATAATAATCACATTTTTTCAGCTTAAAAGAAAATCATTTCCCCCATCACTACTATGTCTTCAAGCAGCTGTATACAACTGATATTTTAGACATTTTGCCTCTCTCTCCTACTTCATTTTTAAGACTCACAGATTCTTACATCAATCCAACCATTCAAACCTATCATACTTGGCTCTGTCAGTATTTTAGTTTCCTTTTGATTCATGTTATAATTTTCACAATGTGTATGGTTCTAGATATCTGAGGGAGTTGCTAAATATTTGAGCTGCTAGTTGAAATTATATAATTGACAGAGACTTCTACTAACTTTCAAAAGTTTTCTAAGAGGTACAGGATGATTTTTTTAAGGAAGACGAAATATGCATGTAGTTTAAGGGAAATTTTGTTATTTTTGCAATAAAAATTATATTTTTGTGTTAAAAAAACAGATTTCTGGTCTTATTGAATTTTGTTTTTGTTACTTGTCTAAAGTCATAATAGTCCCACTCCTGTTCTTGTAGTTTTTCATTACAAATCAGTGGAAATGCTTGGTTAATTCAACAAATTTCATAGTATACTCAAGAAAGTTGGATCTTTACATGCATTCCTTTTTAAAAATAATCAAAAAGACAATTATTTTCATTAACCTGAATGGAGAGTAAGTCACTTAGGATATAAAAAATGTCAAACATAAAATTATAAAATAAAGTTCTTCCAAAATGCCATGAGATATATTAGGAGATGCTGACAGATTTTCAGTATTGATTACTCTTTCTACAAATAATTTCATTAATGTTCTTTCTTAGCACAGTTCAAAATGTACCATCTAAATAAGTTCCCAGAAAAAAAAAGAAAGTATTTTTGTTTGTTTTTGCACTGATTTTAAGACCTTCCATGCTTCTATAAATATTTAAAATTTGATATATGAATTGAAATCTTACTTTTTTCCCCTGAGATCTCACTTTTTTTTTGAACTCTTATACATACTGTATAATTCGTGTATAAGTTATTAAGCATGGCTCTGGTAAACATATCTTTTTTCCTTCCTATTTGTTTTTATTATTCTTGTTTATTCTATTACAGTTGTCCCAATTTTTCCCCCTTTGCCCTCCTTTGCTCAGTCTCCCTCCTGCTCCCACAATCATGCTCCCACCATTGTCTCTGTCCATGGGTCATTTGTACATGTCCTTTGACTAGTCCCTTCTTCTTTCCACTGTTCCCTCCCCTTCCCTCCACACAGACAGCTGTCAGTCTGTTCCATGTTTCCATGTCTTTGGTTATGTTTTGCCTGTTAGTTTATTTTCATTAGTTTCCTCTCATAAGTGAGATCGTATGGTATTTGTCTTTCAACAACTGGCTTATTTTACTTAGCATAATAGCCTCCAATTATAACTGTGCCATCGCAAAAGGTAGGAATTCTTTCTTTCTGCTGCATAATATTCCATTGTGTAAATGTACCATGGGTTTTTAATCTATTCATTTACTGATGGGCACTTACACTGTTTCCAATACTTGGCTATTGTAAATAGCGCTGCTATGAACATAAAGGTGCATAAGTTTTTCTGAGTTAGTGGTCTGGGGTACTTAGGATATATTCCCAAAAATGGAATTGCTGGGTCAAAAGGCAGCTCCATTTTTTTTTTGGCAGCTCCATTTTTAATGTCTGAGGACATTCCATACTGTTTTTCCTGGCTGCACCAGTCTGCCTTCCCACTAACAGCACATTAGAGTTCTCTTTTCTCCACATCCTTGACAGCACTTGTTGTTTGTTGATTCATTTATGATGGCCATTCTGACAGGTGTGAGGTGATATCTCATTGTGATTTTAATTTTTATCTCTCTGATGGCTCATGATGTTGAGCATTTTTCCATATGTCTATGGGCCATCTGAATGTCTTCCTTGGAGAAGTGTCTATTCAGGTCCTTTTCCCATTTTTTTAATTGCTTTGAATTAAAATATTACAAACAAGTCTATTAAATCTGACAAAATTAATAATGAGAGTATCACCTTTTCAAAAGAAGAAAATCCTACACAAACCTAGCTATTCTAATGTTTTATATAAAATTAAAATTCCAAGATTCATTCAACTTTATCTGGTTGAGAATAAATTTGAGAATAACTGAGTGTTTTAAAGAGTACAGACAGTGAACATCATAACTGTAATGAGTCTCTGACCAGGAAGAAATATTACTATTTCTAACAAGGCTCTTTTAAGAGAATAATGTAACCCCCTGAAATGCATTAGGAAATATACCATTATAGAAAATAGAATAGTATACACTCTCTCTGCTCTGAGCTTTCTCTCTCTCTTTCTTTCTTTCTTTCTTTCTTTGCTGAAATAATCATTTACCTTATTACTTTATCCTGCATTAAAGGATGCTATTCCCTCTTTTATCATATAATGTGCAACTTCTTACTATGGAAAAGAAATAAAACAAGAATATAAATACTAAAAAGGCACAAGAGATGAAAAATAAACTTCTCAAGTAAGAACCATAAGACAAAAATGATTTTGGCATTTTTAATGGAGTTTACAAATATTGAATATAAAAACAAAAACCTACAAACACTAGTCATCCTAGAAACTAGCTGTTTGTTGCTTTGGTTTAATCCTGTTTTGCATTACCTACCTACCCATACTTACTTTCTTACCATCTTCAGGTCAAGCTAAGATAGGCAAAGCTGCTACTAGTAACAGATTACAAAATCTCAAAGCTTATGAAAACATAAATTATTGTTCTCTTGTAAAGTCTTGTGGAGATTGGTGAAGGTAGTATACAACTTACCAATTTGTTCTGGTATCCACTTCTTTAATGTAATCTTTATCCCATACAATCTGACATAATTAAATCACAACTTAATTTTAAACTTTGGCACATATATCCATCAAGAAAAAGCAATTATGTCTTTTCAATTTTAATAATGTAATCTGGAAGAACATAATAATTAAATATCTCAAAGTAAATGGAACTGATACTATTCTTAACTTAAAGTGCTTTCTTTAAAGTTATTTTAAGAAGTTTTATTCTTAACATTTGTATTCTATAAAGTCAGATACATAGATGTATAAATGAGCATTAAGCTTTTATTTTTATTTTACAAAGTATTTTGTATTGCAAAGTATTACAAGTTATACATTGCATTAAGCAGAATTCTTCAATATACACATATTTAGGTCACTCTATCTGGTTTTTTTTTTTTTGCATTTCTATATGACCTAGTTTAAATGAGAGACACATTCTTTAAAGTGACTTGTCTGTATAGTTAAAACAAAATCAGTTAGTTGTCAGTCTTCTCTCTTTACTTCTCAGTTGAAAAATATAAAATGAATTTACTAGCATCCATGGTATTTGATTTTCAGAAAGAAACAAAATAGGCATATTTGATTGTCACATCCTTTACCACTTATATCAGAATTGAAGGTGCCACTACTGATTATATTTATCATGGATGGGGGGACCACTGGCATGGGCTGCACTTTTTATCTCACAAGTGAAATCTTTGGATACAGAAAGCAATGCCATTCTATTCTTGAAGTATAACAATTGAGGTATATGTTTTAGAGTAGAAATCTACTGTTTTGTAGAGTTCCACTCTACAAAACTCTGACTGAATTCATCAGATAATGTACACATTTCTCAGTTCTTTCTCTTGCTGTTGAGTCTTTTCCTTTCAAGAAGATCATATGTCAGACTACTCCATAGCATAGCACAGAACAATTTCGTTTTCCCCTCATTGTCAATTGGGCTATACTGCTATATTAAATTAGGTTGTTAGGGTCCTGTCTCTGGCTCAAACCATTCTTACAAGGTAGTTGGATAGTTTGATTTGACTAGTCAAGGTTTAAAAAATGTTCATTTCCAGAGAGCAGACCAATAGTATGACTAATTTTTTTCACATAAAATTTTTATTCCATTTGTCTATTCCTTAGTTGTATGAATAGCACATAATGCTTACCATTAGGAGTCTTAAAGCTATTGGTTGTAGGAGCAGATACAAGTAGAAATCATAATACCTATTTGGAGTGTAGTCTAGAAAAAAGAATGATTCATTTGCTGAGGTGAAGGGACTCCCTTTTGCCATATAGGATGTGGACATCTTTGAAGGACTATTACTAGGCCCTCTGCTATATGGTAAAAGTATGACAATACGATGAGAATGATAAAAGCTAGATATGTGAGATTGAGGACAAAGAATTACACCTGGTAGACATTTTGACTGAAACTATGTCAACCATTTATTATCCACAGTTCTGTAGACTCAGTAACTGACTGGTTCTCTGCTCTGGGCTAAAAAATATGTAAGCTGAGAATGCTATAGGATCATAAAAAATGAGCACAGAGGAAGGACATCTGATTCAGCTCTTGTCAATCAGGTGTATCAGGAGACATTTCCATGAAAAAAGTTCATTTGAATTTTAAAGAATAGGCATATTTTCCAGGTAAGTGGATGTCGGCAAAGAGTGAACCACAACAGCAACAACAAAGATCCAGGACTTTTGAGAGAAAGTAGCCAATGCCAGAGCAGGAGTAAGTTTTGGTGATAACACATGATCTCAGTTTGTATATGTTCAGTATGGGGTGTTTGAAACAATGATCTGGGGGTGTCTGGAAGTCAGTTAGACCCAACTGTCTGAGATTTGGGGATAGAACTGGCTAAAATAAGATGTGGGCATCAGCCCTTGATGGTGTGGCTAAATAGGTTGGAGCATCATCCCATAACCAAAAGGTTTCAGGTTCGATTCAAGGTCAGGGCACATACCTAGGTTGTGAGTTCTATCTCTAGTCTAGGCATATATGATCAATGGTCTGGGTATGTGTAATCCTCCATATGGCACATCCATGAGGCAACCAATTGATGCCCCCCTTTTGCATCATTGTTTCTCTCTTTCCCTTCTCTCCCTTCGTCTCTCTCTAAAAGCATGAAAGCATAATTGGTGTGTTGCTAATATTTATTTATTTTCTAATATAGTTTATTGATTATGCTCTTACAGTTATCCCATTTCCCCCCTTCTATTCCCCTCTACCCTGCACCCCATCTTCTACCCATATTCCCAACCCCTCAGTTCATGTCCATTGGTGGTATATATAAGTTCTTTGGCTTCTATATTTCCTATACTATTCTTAACCTCCCTGTGCATTTTGTACCTACAATTTATGCTCCTTATTCCCTGTATCTTTTCCCCTATTCTCCCTGCTGATAATCCTCTATGTGATCTCCATGTCTATGATTCTGTTCCTGTTCTAGTTGTTGCTTGGTTTGTTTTTGTTTTTTTTAGGTTCAGTTGTTAATAGTTGTGAGTTTGTTGTCATCAATTTACTGTTCATATCTTTTATCTTCTTCTTAAATAAGTCCCTTTAACGTTTCATATAATAAGGGCTTGGTGATGATGAACTCCTTTAACTTGATCTTATCTGAGAAGCACTTTATCTGGTCTTCCATTCTAAATGATAGCTTTGCTGGATTGGGTATAGGTCGTTGTCTTTCATGACTTGGAATATTTCTTTCTGGCCCCTCTTGCCTGTAAGGTCTCTTTTGAGAAATCAGCTGATAGTCTTATGGGAACTCCTCTGTAGGTAAATGTCTCCTTTTCTCTTGCTGATTTTAAGATTCTCTCCTTATCTTTAATCTTGGCTAATGTAATTATGAGGTGCCTTGGCGTGCGTCTTTGGGTCCAAATGCTTTGGGACTCTCTGAGCTTCCTGGACTTTCTGGAAGTTTATTTCCTTTGCCAGTTTGGGGGAGTTCTCCATTATTTTTTCAAATAAATTTTCAATTTCTTGCTCTTCCTCTTCTCCTTCTGGCACACCTAAGATTCAGATGTCGGAACATCTAGAGTTGTCCTGCTGGTTCATAAGCTTATCCTTATTTTTTTTTTTAATTTTGTTTCTTTATTCTGTTCTGGTTTAATGTTTATGTCTTCCTTCTGGTCCAAACCATTGATACAAGCCCCAGTTTCTTTCCCATCACTGTTGTTTCCTTGTGCAGTTTCCTTTATTTCACTTTTCATAGTCTTCATTTTTTCCTCTATTTTTAAACCATTCTCAACCATTTCTGTTAGCATCCTGATTACCAGCGTTTTGAACTCTGTAACAGATAGGTTGGCTATCTCTTCATTGCTTAGTTGTATTTTTTCTGGAGCTTTAATCTCTTCTTTCATTTGGGCCATTTTTTTTGTCTTGGTGCACCTGTTATGTAGTAAGGGGCAGAGCCTTAAGTATTCGCCAGGGCAGGGCAACCCACATCACTGGGTTGTGAAGCTGTATGTGGGGGAGGGGTCCGAGAGGAAGCCATGCTACTTTCTCAGCTCTGGGCTGCTTTCAGTCACTTCCCTCATTACCCACAAGCAAATTGAGCCCTTCTGGTGCTGATTCCCGAGTGAGTGGGTTTATGTATGTTCTGGGACTCTGTGAGTCTCTCCTATGAGGCTGGGAGTTTCTCCCACTGCAGCAATCCCCACAGGTTTTTTCAGTCAAAGATTTTGAGACTCTATTTCTGATGCTGGAACCCTGGGTTGTGTAGTCTGTCTCACTCCCCAGTTGTCCCTCCCAGTTTATCCACATGCAAATGTGGGACCACCCACTCCACCAGCTGCTTGCCCCTGTCCTCCAACCGCCACCTAGCCATGAGTCCTTTCTGCCCAGCTGCCCATCTCCACCTTCCTACTGATAGGATGAATGTTTCTTTTTTAACTCCTTTGTTGTTGGATTTCCATACAGTGCAATTTCTGCAGAAGTTCTGTTTTTTTTTTTAATTTGTTGTCGTCCTTCTTTTGGTTGTGCAAGGAGACATGGTATACCTGTCTATGCCTGCATATTGGCCAGAAGTCATGTGTGTTGCTAATATTTAAAGTCATGAGTTTGAGAGAGTCATCCCAAAGGAGAGCAGAAAGGATATAGGAATCAAAATGAGCTTTCTGTAGTAAAAGGGTAATGAGAAGAAAACAGATTAGAATATATGGGTGGAGATTACTCTTTTAAGAAGCTCAGCTTAGAGGAAAATAAATGCTATAACAAAAAATGATGTGTCCTCTAGAATGGGGTTTCTCAATGGCCAACAATGGCACTATTGACATTTGGGGCTAGATAATTCTTTGCTATGGGAAGCTGCCCAATTCATTAGAGGAACTTTGCAGGCAGCCCTACACTCTACCCACTGGATTCCAGAAGCACACACTCCTACTACCCTCTGCAAGTGATGACAACCAGAATGTCTCCAAACATTGCCACATGACTTCTGGGGGCAAAATCATCCCCAGCTGAAAACCACTGATCTAGAGGTGTTCATTTTAATTAAGCAATCGCTAAGGATAAGTCCAATGAAAAGTGGATATAACTGGATATTAAGAGATCCAATGAGGGAAAGAGAAGCACTTTGTTGATAGCATCACTGAGAATAGAAACATTCAAAGACCGAAGAAAATAAACTTAAGAAAAGATGGAGGTAATACTGTTCACAGTTTTGAAGAAAATTAAGAGAGGCTCCCAGAAAATGGTATCATAGCCTATGTTGTTCTTAACCTTGGAGGGCTACAACATGAAGCCAGTTTTCTCTGTCCCTACCTGAAAACAATCCTCCTGCTTGTGTCCTAGGTTCTAGGTATCCTCACCTTCTCAAGATCATTGTCCTGGCAAAGCTCCATTTAATTTCTCTCTATAGGGAATTGTGCTTCTCCATGTATTATTCTTTAAGTCTGTGAAAACAATGCTTGAGCCCAGGGACACCAACGGTATATGCATAAGTTTCCTGTTGGTGCTGTAACAAATTACCCCACACTTAGTGCTTAAAACGACACAATTTTACTTTCTGACAGTTTTGGAGGCCAAGATTCTAAAATGAGACTTAAGGGGCTAAAATCAAGATGTCTGGCCATGCTGCATTTCTTCTGGAAGCTCTAGGGGAGAATTCATTCCCACGTCTTTTCCAGCTCCTGGAGTCTGCGTACTTTTTCTGGCTTATGGTCCCATGTCCATCTTTACATCACTCCACCCTCTGTCTTCCATCATCCCATCTACTCTTATGATTTGGACTCTATCTTAGTAAAACCTTTGATTTCAACAGGCCCACGTGAGTACTTTAGGGTAATCTTCCCGTCTCAAGATCTTTCACTTTAACACATCTATAAACTCCCCTGTGCCATGTAAGAAAACGTATTGAGATGTTCCAAAGATTAGGACATGCATATCTTTTAGGGGCTATTATTAAGCTCATCACTGTGTCATAAATGGAAAACTATAATAATATAATGAGAATGATGTAAGCTAGATACTTGGGATTGAGGAGGAAGAATTATATCTGGTAGACATTTTGGCTGAAAATATGTCAAACCTTTGTCATGATATGTGGAATAGAAGTGATCAGCCTATCTGTCAGTTCCTTTATTCTCAAGACTGGGTGAAAATAGGATCAGTGACCCCAAGAGAAAAGCAATGCATTGTGCTAGTGGCTATTCACTGCATTTTATTCTCATTTTTTTTTTTTTATCAATCTACTAGAAACCTAAAGGTTTAATGTCTGGTGCATTTGGAGGCCATTAGGTGATCTTTAAATGCAGCCTCTCAATAAAATAAAGTTCCATCAGAACCATCTGGCAAGTTTGCATTCTCAGGGTAGCAGAGTGGGAGACCCAGCCTGCTTAGGATACACATTTCATCCAAATGTGTGAGACATAAATGCTACTGTTCTGTTGTCTGGATATGGCCAATGAAGGTCACTTTATTGCTGTATATTATATTATTAGCCATATGAAATTTTCAGTCTGTTTACTTCTTTTTGTCATCTGAGATCATTTTTACAACAAGCTACACACAACACATTCCACTAAGTATCACCTCAGTAAAGCAAACGATTGTAACCAGAAGTGGGTGTTGATGCCTAATCTATGTAAATGTAGCCAGAAACCATTAGACAATGAAAGTTAGTTCCCAGATGGTACTGCCATCTGGAACATAAATTTATAAAGGTACTTCTGTAGTATTTTTGCAGTGAAAAATCAGGCCTTACTGAGAATTTTTAATGGCCACTTACGAAGTTTGCTGTTAACATTAGTATTGATGAATGACATTTATGCATATATACGCAAACCTGCATTCATCAAGGTAGGCTCTGGAAGCTTCAGTCCCCTGTTAAAGAAAAAGTGTGCTATAATCTAATTGGTCTCTGGGAGAATGTATGCAGCTGGTTTAGTAACCGGGATGTGAATAATTTTAATTCTATCTAAGTGCAGAAATCAGCATTCATCTATTAGGACTTTTCTCTTTGTTTTCCCATTTAAATCCCTTGCAAATATTAACTAAATACTTTACTTAATTCTCTGTTACATTCTCATTTCACAGAAAGATGAATAAGAGAAAGAGAATTAGTACTTTACTTGCAGCTTTAAAGTAAATAGCCTCTGCAGTAATATAATTCTCTGTAAAGCAGATAGGGAAATGATGGTTTTGTCTGAACACTGTTGGAAGAAGTATCCCTCCTAATGCCATTACCTTGTCCATGACAAAGATCTGTGACATCCCCCAGACAGAATTGTAGTAATGGTTTTTTTCTACCAATAATTTGCATGACACCCACATTTATACGTGTAATATTCCTTTTTGGAAAAAATTCAAGTAAATTCTACTTAGAAACTTAAATTTCTATAGACTGTTTTTAGAAAATTGTATTCTTTTATGTATATTTAAAAGGCCATAACAACAACAAGCCTATCTATATGCTATGATTTTATTTACATATTTATGTATTCTTTAACATTGAATTGGTTCCACTGTTGCTGTTTTCTATGGAACAAGAGCTGAACTTTAGGGCTGAATTTCAATGTGATCTATCTGAGAAATGTGCAATAAACAGCAGACAGATTGATTTCCTAGAAACCTGTCATAATGAGATTGCACAGAGTATAGGCTGAGCTTCAAGCTTTTTCTTCATTGATCCATGACTGAAAACAGGGATACTGCTGACCATGAAATCCCATTTCCGGCTTGTTTCCATATTAGAACTTACTTAGGACACATGGCACCCCGATGATAAAAACAGATTCTGGAAAGATCTTTACAGATGTGGTGTGTATAGACACACATATACACACACAGACACAGACAGTGCCTCTCATGTCCCCATATTTGAAAGTGAAAGTGAAAACTTACTAACTTTTGATCCATTATGCATTTTATTGGTATAAATTCCTCAAATGCCAAGCAAGAGTAATTCACAAAACATAGATGAATTGGATCCTCTCATTTGTGAAGCTCAGCACTTCATCCTTGTCATACCTCTGCAATGGAATAGGTTTAGTTATTACCTGAATATAATTTTATAAAGATGTGCATTTGAAAGTAAAATAGAATTCATGATTTCATCCATGAGTGGCATATTTAAATTCTCTTCACAGTGAAGTAGTACATATAATTTCATTTTGGAATTTTAAATATCTTTAGTGGATGCATGGCTTTTTAGCAATAAATATGCCTCGTGTGTTCATTCTTGGTTCCCCAGTGCCAGATAACTTCAACAAAAGGATGTGGGAGAGTCTAACAACACTAATATTGTTAGAGAAATCATCATTAGTCAGTGTTCTATTTCAGTAGCAGAGGATTGGGAGCTCAAGTCCCAGTTCCGTTTCTGTCTTTTGTATCTGCCAGATGCATAGGATATTTTCCTAGAAAGGTTAGCGAAAGATGACAGAGTCAAGGACCAAATTACCAGCCCTGGAATGTGGTCATGAACTGGATGAAATATAGATCAGCACAAATTTCTTCATTCTTCTCTGTTAGACCAATTGTGAAATAATCATAAATCTGTTATGAGTCTGCTAAACTGAAAACTACCAAACAAACTTCGTGATACTAGCATGAGTGTTACTCAAATCAGAGGCTAAAAATCTATTTGTAGTTCATAAAGAAAGAAATATAATAACACTGAACTTTTAAGTCCTATTAGTAGCTTAAAAATGTCACACTTGACATGTTGGTTTATTGCACAGGTTAAGAATATTGGTTGAGCATTCTTCTGAGATTTGAGATTATGGCTACTAAATTATCTCTAATGGTGGGGGTGTAGTAAAATTTCATTTTATTAGTATTGAACATTGTTTTCCTTTAATAATAAGGTTAATATTTCTTCCATTCTTGTAGGTAAAGTTAGTACACATAGCACCTCTTTTGCTAAGAAATATTTACACTGTAACAAAATAATAAAGATCAAACCTCCTATAGCACTGTATCACCACTGCCACTACCAGCTATATCTACTCAAAATAAAGGAATAACATTTTTTACTTGGCAAGTGAGTGTGCACTGTCAAATTTTTTCCAACAAGTAATGTTGTTTACTATGGGACGTTACCCCCTGAAAGTCCCCACTTCATTGTCCGCTGCACTATCAAGCACTTGAACATAAGTGCATTGCACGTGCCCTGTCTGTCTGTCTCTCCTCCGAGTGAGCTAATGTCAACCTCTTCTCTGTGCAGACTAAAGCACTTTACATCTTAGATCTAAAACCATAATAACATGTTTCAAACTTTACCATGTGAGGCCTATTCTTCCCTTTGAAGACTTCTCTTCACACAATTCCTCATCCAATTTCTATAAACATTTAAACTAGAGGATGTGTTTTTGTTGTTTGCTTTTGCTTTATGAGAAAATGGTAAATAGAAGTGGGAAGGAACTAGGTGTTTACTTCTCTTCCAAAGCCTAGAGAGTTTGTGATTCTACAAAAATTGATAACTAGTGTAGAAAAGGTATAGAGTAGCAATTCTCATAATAGACAATGGGGAATAGAGAGGGACAGAGGCCATGGTAACTCAGTACATTTGTTATAATATTATACATGCAAAATTAAATAATATTATATATGTCATATATAATATAGGTAAAATGCATCCAGTTAAGCTACCAAATGAATTGGTCATAGAGCTTAAGAACTTTCCATATACATCCCATTAACTTAAATAAGATAAAAATATGTTTGTGTGTATAATATTAAAATAATTAGAAACTATAAGAGAATCATCAATTAATAGATTTGAAGGACACTAGACTTGGTTAATATGCTGACAGAAATTCCATGTAATCAGCTGTCACACCAAATTATAGGCAAACCATATTTAACTATTATATAACATGTAATAAGGAAACATTTGAGTATATCACTGTTTTAATATAATAGGAAGCCCTACATTTCTCCTTTATTAATTGTACATTTTTAGAATCAAGAGAAAGTTATTTTTATTGCCTATATGTACCAAATTGAAGATATTAAAATTTTTACCTTATATATCTTTAAAACAAAGATAATTCATTCTAGCAGTGTACAAATAACAGTAATTTATGTTTATCTTGACTGGAATTACACATTCTTTCAAGTGTGTATTGGAGGAAAAGAGTTTTTAAAAATTATCTTCAAATAACCTATATATAAGAAATACATGGATAAAATATTGATACCACAGACCTGGAATCATTTACATTTGACACTGCAAGCTATACTTTTTTTGACTTGGGTAGCATTCTAATAGTGAGTGTCCTGAAATTTGAGCTTTTTACTGTCACTATCTGTCTGCTACACTCATAGTGAAACTATTTAATCTCTCTAAGACTTTGATTTACCACCACCTCACGATCACTGTCCTCGGGGTCGATGTCATGAGGAGAATGATGATGACAGGATAACATTATTCCTTTGAACATTAACCCTATTGGACAGGATACTGAATTCTACCCACAATTACAAAATATTGGAGTGAACATCAAATGTTTTGCAGTACTTTTTGTTGAGAAGTATAAAGTGTTGGTGTGAGCTATGATAATATGGTAATATTCAGTAAAACAAAATGGGGGGGGAATCATATACCTTTAGAGGGGTTGGGGACCATGCATGGTAAATCCTCAGAGAACACAGGGCCAGTAACAAAACAACAGCTAGACTATAGGAATAAACATTATCTGTTAAGTATAATTTCAATTGACCCTCACTGTAACTATTATTACCATTTTCCCCATTTTAGAAATAAGGATTATATTGCTCCCAACTGGCTAGGGGTTGGGGGTCTCACTAAATAAGAAGAAAATGTCAGGAATAAGTGAAAGGCAGGCCAAGAAAATTGTCAGAAGAGAATATCTGGAATGAAATTCCATGTGCCACAGTGGAAAGTTCATGGGCTTTAGAATAACCTGGTGCTAGTAGCAAATCCTTGTCATCAGCTTGTGATTATCAAGCCTCAGGTTCTTGCAAATAGAGATATTAACATATTTTCTCTCATGAATTTTTGTGAATCTGGAATACATACAGGAGTCACACGCACGTAGGTTTTCTAGGGGATTTTTTTGGTTGGGTAGGTGGGTGGTTGATTGGTTTTTGAACTTGATGGAGGAAAGCTGGAGTCCTGTGAAAAGTTCAAGCTTTGGGAATAACTATAGGTAAATCAGCAAACTAGACTCTTGAGGCTTAGGGATACTATGAACAATTGGAAATCCAAAACTGGCAATAACTGGCAATGAGTTTCTGAAGACAAATGGTGGCACTTAGGGAAGACATTCGGGAAAAACTCTAGCTGTGAGCCTGAGAATCAGCATGAAGCTGAAATCCACCAGAAAAAGATGGTAAGAGATGACAAAAATTTTTGAACAGTTAATAAACAGGGACTCATAAACAAAGCCAACGTTTATTTCATCTGTGAACATGTAGAAAATAGAGGTAATGCCGAGGCCCAGCAGAACAGAGGCATGGGGGAAACCATGGTTCCAAGGTACATGTGAGAGCTAAGCAGGCAGCTTGGAGTCCACTGTTGGTTGATGGAATAGGATCCAAAGTTGCAATGGCTATGCTTACTTTAAAGGACTTAAGCTCAGTACTCAGGGCCACTTTAACTGGGAATGTGCCTGGTGACAACACCAAAAAGCATCATTATAGGAAGGCATCCAAGTCAGGTTTCATGACTCAGCACTCTGCATTTGCTCTGACTGACTTTCCTGCATGATTATTTACGTGAGTCTTTCAGTAGTTCAGAATGTTGCCCAAGGACCACCTCCTCAAAAGAGCCTCCTCTGATCAGCCCACCTAATGCTTCTTTCTCTAACCCCTGCTATTCTTATACCAGGATAGAAAATGTCACTCAAACACCAACTCATGCCTAGAGGTAATGTAATTTCATTATTATGTCTATAATTAGCCTGGCCTCTTCAAGTGTATTCTATGCACTGGTTTATGAGAAAAGAAAAAAAAAACCTTTGATCCAATAAAAAGAGTTTTGGGGATTCAGTAATTGTCACAGTAGGAGTATCCACCTCTTTATTTTTCCCCCTTCACCTTCCTCTCCCTCAGTTCATCACTGGTTATATTGGGAGGAAGTGGCTTTGTGACCATGTCCCGAGAAGGGAGTTTCAGGACCCTGGCAGGAGTCCTCAGGACTTTAGAATAGTGCTCTTTATTTAACCAATTGCTGCTTGTCTGGTTGTCATTCTTGATCTGAATCTCTAGTCATGCAACATGAAATGTGGCTCAGTGGTGTCCCTTGCCTGTGTCCCACTCATCTCAGTCGTCACTTCACTGTGCTCTTGCTGCATTTTCTTGTCAGCCCAGCTAGAGAGATGCACAGTCCTTTCTACAAAGCCACCTACCCCCACTCTTTTCTATGGTGTCCTTCTCCTACAAATTCCCTAGCCATAGGTAGGTTGGTGCTATGGATATCATGTGGGAATGCAGGCCTCTGAGCGCCTGACCATTCTGCTCTGCCAGGTACATGTGGGGTCTTCCTGAGTGGTGGCTTTTTTTCAGAGTCCTCGGTGAACAGCAGACTCTGCTCTTGCTGCTTCCCTTGGCTATCCAGCATCTTATTGCCATCTCCCCATATCAAGACCAGGGGTCATCTAGTTTCTCTAGGGAAGGAGAGTAGAGAGTGTCAAGGTCACTTGCTTCTCTCCATGTTCTCATTCTTGTCGTGCCAGGCATGACTTCAGTTATATCTCCCCTCAAGGCCTTCACATTTGACCGTTAAGGACCTGGTTTTAGATACCAAAACTGAACATTGTACATTTCACTCTGAAAATTGTTGCTATAAGAAATGGTCATTCCTTTCAGATATTTTTATTTAGAAACACCTCATGTTCAGAAATGCAAAGGGAAAAAGGGGGACTGAAAGTTTCTAAACATGATGCTCTTGAAGAAGAAGCAAAATACATTTCTATTTTCTTTATCTTCGTTCTTAAGGTTGTACATAAATACATAGGAATATATTCTCATGTGAGTGTGATCCAATGAAAAAGATAAAGTTAACTAACATTTATTGAGTGACTACTATGCATGGGGTGCTTCTCTTTATCATTTCATTTTTTCCTCTCTTAAATAAGGATCTTGAAAATGATTATGCATAATGCTTGCTACACAGTAGGCTAAATGTCCTATCTTTGTCCTTAAAATTATTTGGAAGGTCACCAGGGAGGGAGGAAACCACAGTTACATGGGAAAGCTACATGTGGACCTTGTGATCCTGGTGGTGGTCTTTAAAATGTCAAAGCCCTTTTATTTACATTTTCATGTCAGATCTGCATAGCAATTCTGCTGGGGCTGAGGAAGGTTGCTAGTAGTTTCGTGTAGAGGTAGAAACTGAGGTTCACAGAGCTTAAATGCGTGGCTCCCAATCATAACAGATCATGGTGGAGCAATGACTAGAATGCATGGAAGTAATGTCTTTGCTCTTCTCTTCCAAGCTTGCTCATGTTAACAGTAATCATATGGTCAATAGCATTCCAGTAAGCAGTAGAGAACTTAACGTGCTCATGTATAAATTGTGTAACGTTGTGGCAATAGAACACTAGTGAATGTTAATCTTAGCACAAATCTGACCAATTTGGCTACAGTTGCTTAAAATTAAGACAGCAGAGCCAAAATACGGTAAATTACGCACTGAATCAAATCGTCTACTGATAA
Source organism: Tonatia bakeri (assembly GCA_004024845.1). Lineage (NCBI taxonomy): Eukaryota > Metazoa > Chordata > Mammalia > Chiroptera > Phyllostomidae > Tonatia > Tonatia bakeri. The sequence continues at coordinate 11,634 of PVIA01001305.1, read as the reverse complement.
TTACCAGAAAGTAGTTATGGGAGGACAGGAAATGCACTAGTTTTTAGAATAGAGTTGCTTTACAAATGTTTACATTTTTAAGCTTCCATGAAGACCCAGCTTTTTAAGTGGTTAAGTGCATAGCATCTAGAGATAAATTAATCTCATCCAAATCTCAGCACCATCATATCCTAGTTGCATGACCACAGAAAAGTCACTTAACCTTTCAAAACCTCAGTTTTCTTATCTGTATTAATAGTTTCTGTCTGATAGAGTTGTAAGGTTTAAAACATGTAAACCAGTTTAAACAGTGCTTGGCACAAAGCAAGACATTTTTAGCTATCACTAAAATCTAAACCTCTGCAAGCAGAAATTGTTGTCTGTTTTCTTCACTAGTGTAATTCCAGTGTCTATATCAATTCTTGGCCTAGAAAGATGCTTTGAAATATACTTGTTATTGAATACTTATTATTTAATCAAATCAACAAATTAGACAATGTGGATCTAACCAGCCCATTCCATTCTATTCATATCATGAACTTTCTAAGTCATTTAATACTTCAGAATTGACCTGCCCTTATTCATATTAAATTGTTGTTTTCGTGCTCTATACTGCGCGTGCATGTGTCTGTGGGAAGTGAGGGACATAGGTGGGAAAATGTGCTTTTGCACATAGCCTCACTAATTTCATTCTTACTCCCTCAAAATACATGTCCATTATGCTCTATTTCTTTTCAAAAGATTTATGCTGATTTATGTTAAAGGGCAACATAACTAAATAATATAGAAATAGGGCATTATAATCAAAAACAGGAAAAGAAATACTGAAACCACAAAAACAGCTGCTGTGTTTGGGCATCACAACAGATTCTAAGCTCTTGCACAACCGTTAACCTTTTCAAACACCACCCAACAGGACTGGCCTCATCTCATGACTATACTGGTAAATTAGGTAGCCTTCACCACAGGACATTTGTGGGAAGTGGTTATATTGCACCACAACACCAGCCTATTTCTCTCCCTTGCCTAGCAACAGTGTATGAATGTTAAGATGCAGATCTGTAAGAGAACAGCAACAAAGAGCTTGAATTTGTTTAGAAGCTCTCACACTATCTACTCCTACCTTCCTATAAGCTATGTAACTTCCTATATGCTAACTACCTTACTTTGTCCTCAGTAGGTTGTAGAGGCATTCCAGACAGTAAAGTGCTAAACTTTAATATTAAGGGACAGAGGAGAGAGATAGTTGCACAGAACCACCTACCAAGGCAGTTGGTCTGGGTAAAGCACTACAGTCAAGAATGCTGGACAAATTTGTGAAGAATTTACGTGGAGTTGAGTAAACTAGAGTAATATAGGACCAACAAATTCAGCAATAGTTGGATGTCCCCTAGACCCTGTACTTGTCAGGTGAGAACAGCAAAAGTATGGTTATTACAAGACACACATCAGAGTCAAAACTCATAAGTTGGTTTTTCCCCCAAAAAAATTCTGGTCTCAAACTCTCAATTTATCTCTCTTCACTAGCCTTTCACTTTGCAACACTCAGAGTAGATTCTATCCCATTTATATGAATGAATACAAACAGAATAATAATAATAATACTCTTATAATCATTCATTAATCATTTATTACACCTTAATTCACCAACAGTTTGGAGCAAAAATAAATAGGAAAAGGACTTTATAAAGTCAAATAATTTATAATCTCTATGGTAATTCTTAGAGTTGCTCCTAAAAGTAGTCCAAATGAGAGATATGTCCTAAAATATTTGCACTGAAACATACTACAAATATAAAAGATATGGTATTGTCATATCATATATGACACTTTTAAATTGTACTTTTACCACCCATAAATTTTCACTTAGTCACAGTAGCTACCACATCAATATCAATAATAAGTTCTGTTGATTTTCAGGCAGAAAAAATTGTCAATGAAACAGCATTTTCACATAATGTAGGGAAGTTACTGGAACCGAGTCCTGCTACTATTTTTCTTTATGTCAGAGGCCCATGGAAAAAGTGGAAATTAATTTAATGTCAATTTAGGTAACAAATTATTTTTTAAAAGATTATTTTCTATTCAGTGTGAAAAATAAAAAACTTAAAAAAATTTAAACCTCTGATGATCTGGGTGAAAATTTTCTTAAATATTTTAAATACTATAATTAGAGCTGTAAGGATAAAGTGGAATTGGAATAAAATCCCTTACTAGCAATTCATATCTCTGAATCTTTACAATTTTTTGTACTGCCTATTGTTGTAATATTTTCTATGAGACTAGGGAGACAGGATTTTTATCTCTTCCTTAGACAAGCTGGGAAAATAACCATACTGGAGATTTTATAATTATATCTAAGTAAAATAGAAAGAAACTTGATCCTCTCTAATTTAATAATGCATTAAATCATTAATATTTTCCCCTCATTATGCATTTTTATAGGAAGGGTTGTACCTTAGAGTCTTCTTCTCGGTTCAAATGATAAATTTCATTTGAATTTGATACTAACCAGGGAAATAAGTATTTTCTGCATCTTTGCTGTAGGGAACAATTGAAACAAATGTATTGAAATTCATGACTCACACTTGACTACAGGCAATATCAACTTAAAATTCAAAGTTGTAGTGTTGCAGATGTGTGATGAGACTTCATGCATACAATTTCATCAACAAGAACAAAGGAAAAGCAAAACCTCAGAATGTTTTCCTAAGAAGCATAAAATACATCCTTTTAAAACACAGCTATATAGGTGTTGCTTCTTACAAAAAATATGTTACAAATTACTCTTTGTTTTCATTTCAAATATAGATCACACTCAAAGATAAAGTAATATTTCTGTTTTAATTACAGACTTAGTAGATCTTTGTTATCTTCACTCAAATTTCACCATATATATATGTGATTAGAAGACTGACCATGAATATATGTATAAACAGTAAGGTTAAGGACAAATTATACTGGCTATTTATAAAACTTCAGCTTTCTCTTATAATGAAATTAACCTAATAATTTTAAAAGAGGTATGTTTTCCTGGGTTGTGGATTTCGTCCCCAGTAGGGGCACATACAGAGGCAACCAATCAGTGTTTCTCTCTCTCTCTCTCTCTCTCTCTCTCTCTCTTTCTCTTTCCCTCCCTCCCTCCCTCCCTCCCTCCCTCCCTCCCTCCCTCTCTCCAGAATTAATGGATAAATCCTTGGGTGAGGATTAAAGAAAATAGAGGTATATTATCAAACATCCAAATTTTTGTTTTATCAACCCATGAAATCAAAACAGTATATTCTTTAGCTTGATTTCGAAATAACTTTTACTTTTCATGAGTTTGTAAACTGGATAAGCAAGAAAGAAATATAAACATATAGAAATAAGAAAGAATGAGAAGAATGTATTTAACTATAAAGGACTTTTTACTCCTTAAAACAAACCTGTAACAAACCTCAAAATATGTATCATTATTTTTTCTGGCTCATGTATTAAGTTTTTTTCTTTTTTTCCTTTTGTTCAATTACAGTTGTCCCCATTTCCCCTCATCACTCTCCCTCACCATACCCACCCCCACCTCCCACATTCAATCCTCCCCCCACCTCGTTGCCTTTGTCCCTGTGTCCTTTACACATGTTTCTTGACAACCCTGCCCCTTCTTTTAACAGTACTTACTTCTATGGGAAAGGAGTTTCAAGAAATGTTTTAAAAATATATTGTGGTGTTTTTCCAAAGATTTCTAAAATGTTTATTCTAGTAATTCTCAGAACAAATAATTCTATCTGATTTTTATAAATAATCCTTTAAAAGGAGAAAGAATCAGACTATTCAGATGTACAAGGGATATATAATTTATCATCACAAGGTGGAGATGGGATGGTAAGGAAGACTGATACCAGCCCAAAGCATAAACTTCTGGGTTGAATTAGCAAGAGTTTTATTTGTGGGGAAAAAAACCTCATGAGTTTTAAACTGATAAGATTACCTTGTCTTAAATAGACTCATTGCTGACCATATAGGTCAGGTTTCCTGTGGTAGTTAGATGAGTAAATTGAATATGAACTGTAATTAGATCTGTTTATATCCTAAATCTTCTTCCATCAATCAGAAGAAAAGTATTTTAACACTAATTTCTGTGAATAACTGCAATATAGGATACGGCTGCATAAAAGAGATTAGAAAGAATTTGTAAATCAAAGTGTTATAACTTCTTGATAAAAGCATCATTTAAGAAACCTTGACATATTTTCCAAACATCCAGGAGACACATGGTAAATACATACTGTTTGTCAATTAATGATTACATAATATTTTCTTAAAGATACCACTTTGGTAAAATAGCATGATATTGGGATTTGTTTTAAAATACTTTGAAAAAATTGGAGAAAGAGAGTAGTTAAATGGGCAAAATCATAAAAACTACTGAATCTGATTACTTTATGAGAATTTGGTTTATTTTTCTCTCCATCTTTTTATGTTTAATATTTATAATAATGTTTTATTTTAAAAATATTGTTTAAATTAACTATTAACATTCAGAAATTGATAATATGCAGGTATTTATCATACTTGAAATTATATGTAATTGTTTTATCTCTCTACTAATATTCCTAACTTTAGAATTATATGAGGAAATATGTACTGAGTTCTTGTTGGTCATTAAAATAAACTTCTTATGTCATTTTATATATGCCTAAAAAAAACTGTGTCTGGAAGGCTCCTAAAAATCTATACGCTAAAAAATCTTTTCTTCTTATCTTTAGATGCCAAAATGATTTTTTTCAACATTCACAAGCATTTGTTATTCCACTTCACATCTAAAATTGCAGTCCATGCACGTGAACTAAACGTGAACCTAGGGAGCCTTGAAATCAGACTATCATCACATTTCTCAAGTTTATCTATAAACTTCCTTATAGATGCTTTTCTCCTAGCAGTAATCACTGGATACATTTATTGCATTAATTAAGCTATACAACTGATATAATTAAGTCTAATTGGAATCTTGCTAAACTTGGAACTACCGTAGTTTTTGGAGCAAGAAAACTTAATTGCCTACTTGAAAATTTATTCTTATTTCTCCTTACCTTATTTGCAATGGCCTTGCACACAACTGAAGGACAAATTTCACAGACTTCCTTGCAGGTATATTTTGAAAACAAGTTAGGCAACTTCTAGAAGTCTTAAAAAAGGGGGTTCTTCTTTTTCTTATTTTTTTACTGCTACTCTAAAGGTAGACAAAATGACTCCATCTCAAACTGTCATTTAGAATCATACACTACACTCAATAATTTTATTTTATTTTTAATAATAATTATCATCACTAACACACATTCAGCATTGATAAACTGTTTTCACTTATTACTCATGAACCTTTAAATTAGGTTTTGTTATTGTCTCTGTTTAATAGGAAAAAAAAACAACAAGGTTTGAGAAAGTTCACAAAGTTAATCAGATTCAAACCCAGGGTTGCCTGACTTGAGTGCATAGGTTCTTAACCACTGGGCTGTAGAGCCTTTTGACTTACAGCTTTTATATTTTATTTAAGGATTTATTTTTTAATTTAAATATTTTAATTTTAGGAAAATTAACTTTTTAATTTTATCAAATATCCATTCAATAAACACTATGAGTCCCTCTCTAGACCTAAAAATATTTTTGACAATTTGTTAGAATAAGTACCAAATGGTACACATTAAAATTGATTATGTATCGAGTTTCCTTTAATTTATGAGTTCTTTTTCATCTCTTTAGTTCCTTGCCATTTATTTGTCAAAGATACTCGAATTTTTTTCCTTTTTAATATATTTTATTTATTATGCTATTATGGCTTCCCATTCCCCCCCCCTTATATTCCACTCCGCATTGTACACCCCCTCCCACCCACACCTCCCACCCTTTAGTTCATGTCCATGTGTCATAAGTTCTTTAGCTTCTATATTTCCCATACTATTCTTACCCTCCCCCTGTCTATTTTCTACCTACCATCTATGCTACTTATTCTCTGTAACTTTTCCACCTCTCTTCTCCTCCCACTCCCCTGTTGCTAACCCTCCATGTGATCTCCATTTCTGTGGTTCTGTTCCTGTTCTAGTTGTTTACTTAGTTTGTTTTTGTTTTTGTTTTAGGTTGTTAATAACTGTGAGCTTGCTGTCATTTTACTACACATGTGTTTTATCTTCTTTTTCTTAGATAAGTCCCTTTAACATTCCATATAATAAGGGCTTAGTGATGATGAGCTCCTTTAACTTGACCTTATCTGAGAAGCACTTCATCTGCCCTTCCATTCTAAATGAAAGCTTTGATGGATAGAGCAATCTTGAATATAGGTCCTTGCCTTTCATGACTTAGAATACTTCTTTCCAGTCCCTTCTTGCCTGCAAGGTTTCTTTTGAGAAATCAGCTGACAGTCTGATGGGAACTCCTTTGTAGGTAACTGTCTCCTTTCCTGCTTTCAAAATTTTCTCCTTATCTTTAATCTTGGCTAATGTAATTATGATGTGTCATGGTGTGTTCCTCCTTAGGTCCAACTTCTTTGGGACTCTCTGAACTTCCTGGGCTTCCTGGAAGTTTATTTCCTTTGCCAGAATGGGGAAGTTCCCTTTATTTGTTCAAATAAGTTTTCCCCTTGTTGCTCTTCCTCTTCCCCATCTGGTACCCCTATAATTCACATGTTGTAATGTTTAAAGATGTCCTGGAGGTTCCTAAGCCTCTCCTCATTGTTTTGAATTCTTATTTCTTCATTCTTTTCTGACTGGATGTTTCTTTCTTTCTTCTGGTCCACTACATTGATTTCAGTCCAAGTTTCCTTCCCATCACTATTTGTTCCCTATATATTTTCCTTTATTTCACTTAGTGTAACCTTCATTTTTCCATCTAATTTGTGACCAAATTCAACAGATTCTGTGATCATCCTGATTACCAGTGTTTTGAACTGTGTGTCTGATAGGTTGGCTACCTCTTTGTCACTTACTTGTGTTTTTTCTGGAGCTTTGATCTGTTCTTTCATTTGGGACATTTTTTTTCCTTGGAGTACCTGTTATGTAGTGAGGGGTGGAACCTTCTGTGTTCACCAGGGTCGGCCAACCCATTTGCTGAGTTGTGACACTGTATGTGGGGAAAGGGTCTGAAAGGGAACAATGCCTCTTGCTCTGCTTTCTGCCGGATTTCAGTCACTTTCCCCACTTCCCCCAAGCAAACTGGGCCCTTCTGGTGCTGATTCCCAGGTGGGTGGGTTTGTGTACATTCTAGGGCTCTGTGGGTCTCTCCAACAAACTCTCCTGTGAGGCTGGGAGTCTCTCCTGCACCTCAACTGCCACAGGTGTTTTCAGTCAGTGTTTTGAGCCTTTATTTCTTGGCACTGGGACCCTGGGTTGGGTGGTTTGTCTCTCTCCCCAGCTTCGCCTATACATGAATATAGGACTGCCTGGTCTGCCAGCCACCTTGCACACCACACCCCTCCACAATCTGCTGCCTCACTGGGTAAAGCCACTGCTGCCTTTCAAACCAGGGGTCTGCCAGCCACTGCTTTGCTGTGACCCCTCTCTGCCTGGATGCCCAACTCCACCCCTCCTATTGGTCTAGATGAATGTTTCTTTAACTCCTTGGTTGTCAGACTTCCATACAGTTTTATTTTGTCAGTTCTGGTTGTTTTTTGTTTTTAAATTGTTGTTGTACTTATTTTTGGTTGTGCAAGGAGACACACTGTGTCTACCTATGCCTCCATCTTGGCCGGAAGTCCTGAATTTTTTATTTTAATTAGCTTTTCTACTGACATTATTAGAAGCTTTAAGAAAAATGTTATATTCACACTATGTCTTGAAAGGTATATGGCTTTCAACAAGAGGAATGTTGAGAGAAACATTTAAACTTTGTGCATGTTGAGTTTAAGATGTCAGAATGACAACCTGGAGGAAATACTCAACAGGCAACTGGAATACGAATCTGGATCCTTCACCTATTTAAAAAGTCAGAACTGAATATACAGATCTGTCATTTGCTTGGAGCTAATAAGTAAATAGTAGAAATATTTGAGATAAGCTGAAAAGAGAAATAGGAATCTGAAAAATAAGATTGGTGAAGGATTCTTGAAAACATCCATTTAGAGAAGGAGGGAAATGAAGAATGTAGCATAATGGAGACGATTCATCCAAGTGAGAGGTGGAAAAACAGAAGCCAAAACTGTTACACACACATTCAGTAGAGCAGAGACTCAGAAATTTGAAATTAGAAAGGTCCTCATAACTTGAAGAAAGCATCAACTAGTAAAATGAAAGACTGATTGTGTTGGACTTATAAATACATACAACATAAAGAATTAGATACACCAAATATAGAACATTGTTTTTAGAGTTTGACAAGAGATGGGAAAATGGGTATAGGCAGGTTCCAGAGAGAGAAAAAGAATACAAGGAAGATTATTTCATGAGGAGCAAGGTCCTGAAAGACACAGGAAACCTCAGTAAACAGCAGGAGAGGTGAGTTTTATAAATGAGAGGGCAAAACTGCCTTGGAGATAGGAAATGCAGACAAAGCAGATGAAGAGAAAGGACATGCTGATGTGACTTATGCATCTATTTCCTTTAGAGTAGTTATCATCTACTTCTTCATTTCCACTGCTAGATTCATAAAAGGCTTGTAGCTATCCTAGGATTTCAGGAAGATAGACAAGTGTGTCTTGTCACTTGATACCACCAATTGTGGAGTTATTTTCCACAATTCTTTGAAGGCTTTACATCTGTTTCCTTTCATGCAGATAGGAATCTATTTTATTATATAGGAAGAAAAATATTCATCTATAAAAAGCAACAAAATTCTAATATATTGAAATATATTCCAAGAAATATTTTTTCTAAGATTAAAATGGTTCTTTTCAATATTACCACATAAACTTACTTACTATAACTTTTAATGGTACTCCTTTCTGGTGCTTTATTTTTTCTATTTTATAACTTATATAATATAATATATAATATATACCTCTTTCAGAACCTCCAAATAACCATTCATTTTATTTTTTAAACTTGTCAAGGTGTTTTTTTTGTATTTTCTTTCTTTGCTTTAAAACCAAGTTATCAAAATGAGAGCTCTCTGCAGCTATTTTCTTCATAATAAAATAAATTATATTCTATAACCCAGGCTTACATGCATTAGAAACACACACACATAACCACATATAATCAAATTAAAACAAATTTAAAATCTCTTAGGAGCATTTTAGTCTACATTGTAAAAACTTTTAATGTTGATGTTATTATTTTTAGTTATGGATAAACTAGAAAATGATTTCATTTAATGTAGTAATTTCAACCACTAACATTTTGTTACAATAACTGATGAGTTTAGGATTATATTAATGATGAAATTACTGAGGTTGTATTCAGGACATTATTTCTGCAATGTATAAAACTCATCTAAATATCAAATCCTAAAATACATAGAGTTCATAATCCTAGAGTAGATAAATTATCCTAGAGTGGAAAATCTCCATTATTTCTTCAAATAATGGCAAGAAGGTACGACTCCATAGCAACATGAAATATCAAACTATAGAAATGGAAATGCGGGGCCTGCCCAGGAGCCTGGACAATGACATACCACCATAGCCTTTCACAAAGCCCAAAGGACGAGAACAGTAGTCCCTGATTTTCTTAGACAAAAGAGTGACCTCCAGGTGTTTGACAGAAGAGCCACCTCTTCTGGACTCTCAATGGACAAAAACTTGCACTATATATGTGGAAGACACTAGAGCTTTTTTTATTTTTGTCAAGCAGGGAATATTTTAAAAATCATAATAATTACCACCTCATCAAAGAGGCTACCCTCACATTCCTTTTAAAATAGTAACTTGCAGACCCTTTACAATGCCTTATTATTCTTCCTAGCATTTGTTACTACCACATATAATGTTTCTTTCATTTTCTGGTTTCTGTCTCCCTTCTCTTAAAAGTAAGCTTCATGAAAGAAGGGGCCTTGATGGTGTTGTTTACTGCTGTATTACAGTACCTAACATACATAACATGTTCAGCAAATACTTTAAAAAGAATAAGTGAGCAGATCTGAACTATTAGAATTTATTTACCCAGTAGCTAATGTATTTTTGATGGATATTTATCTTAACATAATAATTTGTGACATGTAAACTTAATATAAAGTATACTCCTGATTTGGATAACCCAACAAATTATCTGAATTGGTCATCGGAACTGAGACAATGCAAGGGGAATTTATAAAGTACTGCTACCTACCAGTGCTGTCCTTTTAAGCATATATATATATAATAAGCCCAACATACATGGGACTAGAACTTGAGAAATGCCAGACATTAAAAAGGAAAGTCAATGTTAACTTTCAATATCAATTCAAATGAATGAACTATTGAAAAATCAGAGCTACAAAGGAAACATGCTGCCGTGGGACAATTTCAGTGTTCCTGAGTGACATAAATGAATTGGAACCGTGAGAAGAATCAAGGCTGCAAATAGCTTTGAAAGCCATAAATTGTAAAATCAATATGCCGAGCTACTGGAAGCCAATGTGAAAAGCACAGTACATGAGCACTCCAGTGACCCAGCCAAGCTCCCACCAACACCTGGCAAGTGCATTCTGTACTTTATATGTCAACAGGCTCGGTTTTCTCGCCAAACAGTCCTATAGTTCTTTATAGAAATAAGAAGTGTCCATTAAGTAAAGGAGAAAAACGAAAGATACCCTTAATATTAGAGCAAGCAATATCAAAAATATTGATCTCAATATCAGAAACTGAGCTAAATCACTCTCTGTGTATGACTAAGTGCCAAAGTCCAAGACAGGAGAAGATGAACAACTATATTAAAAATGGAATACAGGAAAAATGAACAATGTGAAAGAGGTGAGGTACAATAAAGAAAAGAGAGAAATATACTGTCATCAACTATCTCCAATGTCACAAAACCTAGACAAGAGATCCAATTGCGATGGCCATGCCTGGTCCCCCCAGTGCTCCCTTCCCACAGAGTCGTACGGAAAGACCCTGTATTTGGACAGCATTACCATCATTCTGCCACGTATTTTTGGAAGAGCCAAGTGATGAAATAATGAAACCACACCTCACCTCAACTTCCTAGATGTCCGTCAGATAAGAATTTTTTCAGATAATATGGAAAGAATCTGAAGATTTTACATAACAAGTTAAAAATAGATATAAAATTAGTTATTTATGAGATACCATGCAAAAGACTTGCAATTTAAAAAGGGAGCCAGAAAGTAGTACCGGTAGTTTCACTCCTAGAAGGATTAAGAATATATTTTATTATTTAAATATTTGTAAAAGATTGCAGTATTTAGAATTAAAATGAAATACTATTAATATAAAATAAAATTACCATCATTCTTTTTAAAATATTTTATTTTTTGAGAGAGGAGAAGAGAGGGAGAAAGAGAAGAAGTTAAACATCAGTGTGTGGTTGCCTCTTGCATGCTCCCTACTGGGGATCTGGCTCACAATCCAAGCATGTACCCTGCCTGGGAATGGAACCCACAACCCTTTGGTTTGCAGGCCGGTGCTCAATCCACTGAGCCACACAAGCCAAGGCTTTACCATCATTCTTTCTATTTATCTTATGGTTATTTACTAATTTTGTATCCCCTTTTATGAATTGTCTTTTTGGTGTATTTATATGTATTTGCAAAAAA